>JAMPIV010002391.1:0-153299 GCA_024509875.1 Oreohelix idahoensis
GTTATCTTCAATAAAAACACATATTACTATATTAAAAAGACAGCCACCCCTCCTGCTGCTCCACCTCCACACTGCGTATTTCCTTATATAAAAAGGCATCCCGCCATCTTACCCCTGCATCACTCCTGCAGAATTAAGATATGTCTATAAAGAACGTCTTCTTGTTATCTAAAAAGCACAAAGTCTACCTATTATCCTCTTCCTATTATCGTCTTCCTGTTATCTCAATAAACACATATTACTATATTAAAAAAAGTCATCCCACTTCTCCTGCTTGCTCCACAACCTCATATCACACTGCGTATTTTCCTTATATAAAAAGGCATCCGCCATCTTACCCCCGCATCACTCCTGCAGAATTAATATATATCTTTAAATACCGTCTTCTTGTTATCTAGAGATCACAAAGTCTACCTATTATCCTCTTCCTATTTTCGTCTTCCTGTCGTATCTCAATAAAAACTCGATATTTACTATAATAAAAAAAGTCATCCACTTCTCCTGCTGCTTCCACCTCCACACTGCGTTATTTCCTTATATAAAAAGGCATCCACCCTGATGCTCCACCTGCACACTGAGTATTTCCTTATATAACAAGTCACCCCGCACTGATGCTCCACCTGAGTATTTTCTTATATAAAAAGTCACCCCCTGCTGTGACACCTGCGTATTTCCTTATATAAAAAGTCATCCCGCCTGATGCTCCACCTGCACACTGAGTATTTCCTTATATAAAAGTCATCCCGCCTGATGCTCCACCTGCCCACTGAGTATTTCCTTATATAAAAAGTCACCCCACCTGCTGCTCCACCTACGCAATGAGTATTTCCTTATATAAAAAGTCACCCCGCCTGATGCTCCACCTGCACATTGAGTATTTTCTTATATAAAAAGTCACCCCACCTGCTGCGCCACCTGCGTATTTTTCTTATATAAAAAGTCACCCCACCTGCTGCGCCACCTGCGTATTTTCTTATATAAAAAGTCATCCCACCTGATGCTCCACCTGCCCGCTGAGTATTTCCTTATATATAAAAAGTCATGCACCAACACCTGCTGCTCCACCTGCGCAATGAGTATTTCCTTATATAAAAAGTCACCCCACCTGCTGCTCCACCTGCACATTTCCTTATATAAAAAGTCACCCCGCCTGATGCTCCACCTGCGCAATGAGTATTTTCTTATATAAAAAGTCATCCCGCTTGCTGCTCCACCTGCGCAATGAGTATTTTCTTATATAAAAAGTCATCCCGCTTGCTGCTCCACCTGCGCAATGAGTATTTTCTTATATAAAAAGTCATACGTCTGATCGTCAGAGGAAGCCCCGCCGCTAAAATATATCGCTATATAAAAGTCATGTGCCTCCGCCTGAAACGCCACCGCCTGAAATCGATCGGAGTATTTTGCTATATAAAAGTCACACGCCGCCGCCTGAATGATACCTGTTTTGCGCATGGTATACTACTCACAACAAGAGAAATCCATACTAGAATTGCTTTGGCAGCTAGCGCCTTCAATAGATTATCTAACATTTGGAAATTACGATCATTGAATATACATACCAAGCTTCGTCTGTTTAATTCAAATGTTATCTCAGTGTTAACATACGGCTGTGAGAGTTGGAAAATAACAAAATCATTGGAGAACAAGCTGAATACATTCGAGAACAAATGTCTTAGAAAACTCATGAACATTCAGTTGGAAAGAATTCAAGACTAATCGACAAATAAGAGAAGACTCTAGGCAGAAATATGTCTCCGACTATATAAGGAAAAGACGATGGTCATATATCGGTCATGTCCTACGAATGCAAAACAACAGAATACCACTACAGGCGCTCACTTGGGTTCCTGAGGGTAAGAGGAAAAAAGGAAGACCAAAGAAACACTCAGAAGAACAATAATAAGAGAAGGAAGAACGTTGGGCCTAAATAATGTGCAAGAGCTAAGAGGAGTGGCGTCACAACGAACAACCTGGAGAGCACTGGTTTCTGCCTTATGCGCCGTGTTTGGCGCTTAAAGAATTTATTATTATTATTATTATTACTAGGTTCGTAAAATTCCGTGTCTCTATTTTACTTATGCCGGCATGATAAATCAGGAGAAGCTTCAACTCGACTAAAACAGACAGTGCAGGGAAAGTACTTAAAGACTACTACTTAGTCGTTCCTCTTCTACTGTGAGGTGTAGAGGTTTGTAAGAGAGAGCGCCATACTATTCTATCAGCTGTTTTCCTCCTGGCTTGGTTCCATTCTAGTCTTCGGTCCTTCAAAGATTGTCTAATGTTGTTCTCCCAGCGGACTTTGGGTCGTCCTGGAGATCTGAATCCCTGGCTCTTAGTTTCCCATGCTTGCCGTAGTAGCCGATCTTTTCCCATTCTGCAGACATGACCAAACCATCTCAGTTGGGACTGTTCTACTTGGGTCTGCAGGGGTCGGGTTTTTAGGCCTTGACGTATCGTCTGGTTGCGGACCATGTCTCTTCTTGTTACTTCAACCACCTTCCTCAGATACCTCATTTCTGAGGTTTGGATCTGGCTTTTGTGGGTTGCAGTCATTGCCCATGACTCGCATCCATATGTCAAGACTGGGACATAGGTGGAGCGGTATACAGCCATCTTCGTCTTCTTACCAACTTTTCTTTTGCTGAGGAATCCTCGATTTATGGCTTGAAAAAGTCTCCCAGCTGCTGCTCTTCGGGTAGCCAACGCTTCTTTGATGCCTCCCTTCAGGTCTATGACAGCCCCAATGTATTTAAAGTGGTCGGCCTGCTCCAGGACCTGTTCTCCCAGCTTAATCTGATGTCTTGGGAGCCGCGCTGGTGTAATGGCTTCGGCGTTGTACTGGCGACCAGGTGTTCATGGTTCAAACCCGGGCGTCAGCGTTTGAAGAAATGTTTACGGCCGGAAATTTGACTGAATAGCCTGAACGGCTCCTGTGATAAACCCTCTGTGGATGGGAAGGAGCGAAACTCCTGACCGGGTTGGAAGGAAAGTCCTCAGGTTCCCCAGCCTCGCAATGACATGTCATTGGGCCGAAGGGCTGAAAGCCCAAGTGCCGCTGGTTAAAGAAGGAAAAAAAAAAAAATCTGATGTCTTCTTTCCTCTCGTGATAACACCATGGTTTTTGTTGTCGAGCTGCTTATGATCATCCCTATCTTCTCCAGCTCTTCCTTCCAGACTTGCAGGTTAGATTGAAGATGTGCCTTTGATTCAGCAATCAGGGCAACATCATCAGCAAATGCCAGCTCTGAAATACAGACCTGTCTCATCTTCCAGTACCCCACAATAAATTAATATGAGACAAACACAAAGGTATGTTATCAGGCACTCGTAGGAAATAAAGAAGTAGAACACTAGACAACAGAAAAACAACAGACATGAGTGGCTTACCAGGAGGGGCTTGATGACATCGTCCATGAGGAGTATGAAGAGATAAGGCGACAGGATATCACCTTGTCTTACACCAGTGGTGGTCCTGAATTCTTCTGACTTATGGTTTGCCGTCCTCACAAAATTTCTACAAGAATTGTAGACAATGGAATTAAGACCAAGTTATGGACTGCACAAGAGGTAGCTTTTGAAGAACTCAGAAGTTCTGTAAGAAGAATTGTCGACTTTTGAGAGTGGCTTGCTAAAACATGTGGAGTAAAACAGTGATGTAATCTGTTACCGTTACCTGTCTTCACTACCTGTCATCACTTGTGTAGATAAAATCGGAAAAAACAGTTATTTCATCATTATCATCATATGACTTTTTGCTCTATATCGAGCATAGAACCACCAGTACTGCTACTCCCCCCTCTTCCTTGCATGAAGCCTCACAAACCATTTACACGATCTTGCATCGGCATTTTCTGTAGCAGTTTGTTATACTTGATGAGGTTGCTAGCTCCTTGCACAACCTCATGTTTGTCACCTTGTACGATTTGCCTGAGGGAGCTGCAGTAACCAGTTATTTGATCTAAATTAATTTCTGTTGAGATTGACTAGTGTATCCGGTGGCTCCTTCGTGAAATGGCCAGTAGTTCTCTGGTAAGACGAAGAAGGATATGATAATACTGCTCCCATGAAGCATGAAGCACGAGTTTTTATGGGGAAGCTGCGCGTGGTACTAACAACCTCTTCATATTAAAAAAAAATTTGTTACAGAAATAATCAGTGGAAAATCTCATAAAGTGCTCCCTTGTCACACTTGTTTGTACTACAAGCTTTCAAATAATGGAAAGCCGGTCACATATACACTCCTTTTAAAGAATTGTTTTATCCCTCCTTGACGTTAGTATGTGCTATCTTTTCCCGCCAAAGTTGCAATCTTGTTTATGGCGTATTTTTTTCGGGCGGATAACTAATATCCGGTCCTGGTGAAACAACGTGCATTTTTTTCCCATCCTTAATGACGGATGTTTGATTTATTTTACGCAATGTCATGAATTTTCCCCATTCGTATTTCGAGTGAGTGTGAATAAAGAATGGAGTTCGTTACATTTGCAGTAATGCCGCCGATTTAGACTCTCATGTCGATACGCTCTTAAATAATGACTGGCAAACGGGGTAATGGAAAGTTTTTGTTTTGAATTTGTTTGTTTGTTTGTTTTTTTTTGTTTGTTTTTTTCTTAATGCGTATCAAGACTGGATTTTTTTTTAAATGTCCATACATTTACAAAACCTGTTGTGACAAAGCAGTTGTTAACGAATTAGTCAAATTTCAGTCCATTAGTTGTTTTTTTTTATTTCACTTCTCGTCATGTCATTAAGACCCGTTGCTCCGTAGCTTCGTAATCAATACAAATAACCACAGTAAATTTAGTGCGGTCATGAGGACATGCAACAGAAAAATTACAACATAATTATTTCCCGCCATGTTTTGACGGGTGACTTAGTCGTTAGACTAATAGCTATCACGACCGAATCTGTTGCTTACAAATGCTAAGCCTGCAACTGGTGCTTCTTTACTTATAGGAATATTATTAAACTATTATTACTATAAGCTTGGACGCCATGTTTAGTTCCCGCGCATCTCTGACGTGACAAAGAACGAATAGCACTGCTGCACTATCAGGCATGTCGTATAATATGGGGTTGTGCATGTTGTATAATATGGGGTTGTGCATGTTGTATAATATGGGGTTGTGCATGTTGTATAATATGGGGTTGTGCATGTTGTATAATATGGGGTTGTGCATGTTGTATAATATGGGGTTGTGCATGTTGTATAATATGGGGTTGTGCATGGTGTATAATATGGGGTTGTGCATGTTGTATAATATGGGGTTGTGCATGTTGTATAATATGGGGTTGTGCATGTTGTATAATATGGGGTTGTGCATGTTGTATAATATGGGGTTGTGCATGTCGTATAATATGGGGTTGTGCATGGTGTATAATATGGGGTTGTGCATGTTGTATAATATGGGGTTGTGCATGTTGTATAATATGGGGTTGTGCATGTTGTAATAATGTTGTATAATATGGGGTTGTGCATGGTGTATAATATTGGGTTGTGCATGTTGTATAATATGGGGTTGTGCATGTTGTATAATATGGTGTTGTTCATGTTGTATAATATGGGGTTGTGCATGTATAATATAGGGGTTGTTGCATGGTGTATAATATGGGGTTGTGCATGTTGTATAATATGGGGTTGTGCATGTTGTATAATATTGTGATGTGCATGTTGTATAATATGGGGTTGTGCATGTTGTATAATATGGTGTTGTTCATGTTGTATAATATGGGGTTGTGCATGTTGTATAATATGGGGTTGTGCATGTTGTATAATATGGGGTTGTGCATGTTGTGCATGGTGTATAATATGGGGTTGTGCATGTTGTATAATATGGGGTTGTGCATGTTGTATAATATGGGGTTGTGCATGTTGTATAATATGGGGTTGTGCATGTCGTATAATATGGGGTTGTGCATGGTGTATAATATGGGGTTGTGCATGTTGTATAATATGGGGTTGTGCATGTTGTATAATATGGGGTTGTGCATGTTGTATAATATGGGGTTGTGCATGTTGTATAATATGGGGTTGTGCATGTTGTATAATATGGGGTTGTATGTTGTATAATATGGGTTGTTCATGTGTATAATCATGGGGTTTGCATGGTAATAATATGGGGTTGTGCATGTGTATAATATGAGGTTGTGCATGTCAATAATATGGGGTTGTGCATGTTGTCAAATAATATGGGGTGTTCGTGCTTGTTGTAATTATGGTGTTGTATAATATGGGGTTGTGCATGGTTTGTATAATATGGGGTTGGGCATGTTGTATAATATGGGGTTGTGTTGTGCATAATATGGTGTTGTTGAGTTGGTGTATAATTGGGGTTGTGCATGTGTAATAATATGGGGTTGTGCATGTTTTTATATATATGGGGTTGTGCATGGTGTATAATATGGGGTTGTGCATGTTGTATAATATGGGGTTGTGCATGTTGTATAATAGGGGGTGTGCATGGTGTATAATTAATATGTATTTAATATGGGGTTGGTGCAATAATATGGGGTTGTGCATGGTGTATAATATGGGGTTGTGCATGTTGTATAATATGGGGTTGTGCATGGGTTGTGCATGTTGTATAATATGGGGTTGTGCATGGTGTATAATATGGGGTTGTGAGTGGTGTATAATATGGGGTTGTGCATGTTGTATAATATGGGGTTGTGCATGTTGTATAATATGGGGTTGTGCATGGTGTATAATATGGGGTTGTGCATGTCGTATAATATGGGGTTGTGCATGTTGTATAATATGGGGTTGTGCATGTTGTATAATATGGGGTTGTGCATGTTGTATAATATGGGGTTGTGCATGGTGTATAATATGGGGTTGTGCATGTTGTATAATATGGGGTTGTGCATGTTGTATAATATGGGGTTGTGCATGTTGTATAATATGGGGTTGTGCATGTTGTATAATATGGGGTTGTGCATGGTGTATAATATGGGGTTGTGCATGGTGTATAATATGGGGTTGTGCATGTTGTATAATATGGGGTTGTGCATGGTGTATAATATGGGGTTGTGCATGTTGTATAATATGGGGTTGTGCATGTTGTATAATATGGGGTTGTGCATGGTGTATAATATGGGGTTGTGCATGGTGTATAATATGGGGTTGTGCATGTTGTATAATATGGGGTTGTGCATGGTGTATAATATGGGCTTGTGCATGGTGTATAATATGAGGTTGCCGTGGTGTATAATATGGGGTTGTGCATGTTGTATAATATGGGGTTGTGCATGTTGTATAATAGGGGTTGTGCATGGTGTGTAATATGGGGTTGTGAATGGTGTATAATATGGGGTTGTGCATGTCGTATAATATGGGGTTGTGCATGGTGTATAATATGGGGTTGTGCATGTTGTATAATATGGGGTTGTGCATGTTGTATAATATGGGGTTGTGCATGTTGTATAATATGGGGTTGTGCATGGTGTATAATATGGGGTTGTGAGTGGTGTATAATATGGGGTTGTGCATGTTGTATAATATGGGGTTGTGCATGTTGTATAATATGGGGTTGTGCATGGTGTATAATATGGGGTTGTGAGTGGTGTATAATATGGGGTTGTGCGTGGTGTATAATATGGGGTTGTGCATGGTGTATAATATGGGGTTGTGCATGGTGTATAATATGGGCTTGTGCATGGTGTATAATATGAGGTTGCCGTGGTGTATAATATGGGGATGTGCATGTTGTATAATATGGGGTTGTGGATGGTGTATAATATGGGGTTGTGAGTGGTGTATAATATGGGGTTGTGAGTGGTGTATAATATGGGGTTGTGCATGGTTTATAATATGGGGTTGTCCATGGGGTTACAACCTCAACATGTAAAACACATTTGTAACAGAATCTATCGCTGCGTGAGCATGTGACTGCTCGGTACATGCTTCCTGCCAGGGGACTAGTTGCTGTTGTGGTTTCATGCTCCATCAGGATCGAGAAGGAAAATAATGATGACTAAACTGAGGGCTGCTTTAGCTTCTAATTTACGTGTTTTTTGTTTTCCTATCTTCCTAAAATATTTCTAAATATGACAGCTAAAAGTGTACCTCTTGTCTGCCAGCACTGGGAGTGTCGGACGCTGTTTGTGCTACTGATGTTCGCTATCTCAGCAAGTCAGACCTGGTTGTTGATGGAGGGGTTGTATCTCTATCTCTTGGTACACAAGACAATGGCCACCGAGCGGCTTGGGGTCACACCATACATCATCGTCGGCTGGGGTACGCAGTTGTAACTTTATGTCAGTATCTCTGTGTTAGGTCAATGCTTTTCAACTTTCAGTACTTGTATCCCTGATAGCTTCCCCACGTATAGTTCTCGGGGGGTCAATGTGGGGACAAGTAAAGGGTAGGACTACTGTACCCTTATGCATGTCGTAAAAGGCGACTAGTACGAGGTTGTGCATGTAAAACTAATTGCTATACAAACTACCATTGCAAGAGTTTGTGCTTTGACGAATGTTCCTCGGGGTGGGGGAAGGGGGTCATCTGCAGTAGTGGCTCCATGCTCCATAAAGAACGATTAAAGAGATTATGATGATGATGGTGATGATAATGATGATGATGTTGATTAATATCGTGGCATGCTCTTCACAATTTACATATGTTGAATGTTAATATTTACACACTATGTCTTACATTGTGCCACTTTTATACTACATAATCTGAAAAAAGTAGAAACGTCAGTTACACAAACATTATTGATACTAAGAGAGCGAATGGGTTGTGATGGGCCGGTTATTCCCCCTTTTATTTAACGTACACGGAAAGGACGACGTCGGAGGTGTGGTGTCTGCCCATGCACACCACATGTTAGATTTATTGAGTTTGAGTTAGTGCTGATAAATGCGGCACTATTTGGGATATTTATTGAAAATGAGGCGCCCCACCACAGATTATAACTTTTCTAAACAATAAATCAATATCTATGTTCTCCTCTGCCTTACTTAGACCATCACACTATGGAATAGTGTGTCTGATTGGTATAGTCACAATGTGAATATATATATAACTATATCACCTGCACAAATCCTTTATACGCTTATTAATATAATAATTAGCGTTTATGATCCTGATTCTTGTTATCGACAAGAATCGCAGGATATATCACCAACAATATTATAGAATTATAGTTAATCAATAAATAGTTTATCATATACATGCTGCAAAGAAAAATTATCACATGACATGACTAACGAAAGACATGGATGGAAACCAAATAAAGAAACGACAAAATTGTAAGTAGTCGAAAATTCTAAGACAAAAGAAAATTAAAATTTCCCCCAGTAATTAACGAGACAAAACGACAAATCACTTTTATCATTAATGTAAATTTTACAAAAGATAGCCAGGAAAGACCTACGCCAGACTAAATTCCCGAACAAAATTGAAATTTAAAAAAAATACGACGAATCACAGCACAGCTAACACGCATGAAAGCCTTAATTTCAAACAGAGCGGAAATCACGACAGCACTAAATGCTGAATCCCTGAAAGAAATTAATGCAATCAACCTATAGAAATACGACACTGAAACGTAAAATGCCTCCTAAACAGTCGCCCGCAAGAGACAAAGAAAAGAAACATATAACACAAAAGGAGCGAGATCTGCCCAACAATGATAGGACCAACAACCATGACGTTACATAACATTACTTATCTGAATCGACCATGAGCGTCCATTCTTCGCTGTAACTCCAATGGGTCGTTCCACGCAATATTAAATTGAAATGTGGATAATGTAGTAATCTTATAATGTAGTAATCAGCAACCATGATGACGAAATATGAAGACGTTCTCGTAAATCGTTCACTGAGTATTCAGTTCAATGGGAATGTCCGACCTTTACTCGTGTGAGACACATTGTAGAGATAGTGTCAATATATAATGATAGAGACGAAATGTTATTTTCCAACGAGTGACCGACTAAACTGATGAGGTGACCTTGTCAATGTCCTAACGGTTTGATCTATTACTTCCGTGTCCACTTGTCCAGCGAAACGCCCTCCTCGTAAAATCGCAGATTCATATTTCTCCCGTGAAGATATTCGTCAGATTGGTATAGCATTCCTCTCATGGTAAATCAGCGTGAACGATTTCATCATGGATATAATGTTTTTTCTGATCCTCAAGTAAGGTACCAGGTCTGGGCATGACCTAGTATACGAATATTGTAAATTTCATGTCTGCACAAAGTTGCATTCCAACAGCTGTCTCTGCATAAAATGTTCATTGTTGAACAGCGATAGATTGATCAAAATTCCCGATATTGTCCCAACATAGAACTCTGTCTGCCAATAGCCTGAGCAACCTTCAAATGTCCTTCAAATCCAACGGACGACAGCCCCCAAACTCAATAAATCTAACATGTGGTGTGCATGGGCAGACACCACAGGAGGCAAAGCCGGAATTAGACTTAATACAGGAATTACTTTTCACAGCCAGTAAAGGCCTATTATACAAGCATTTATAAATGCTCCAACAACACACAATCACACTCATGGCATCATTAAGAGGCATAAATTAAAGATCTGTATGAGTAGAACAGAAGCAATGAAGGTTAGTAGAAATCGAAGTTCATTTAATTCCGTTTTTAAAAAAAAATTCATTCATTCATCATTACCATTCTGATCTTCAATTAGCATTTCCATAAGGCCAAATGAATGCTGATAAGTGGAATATGCTAAACTCTTTGCTGTTAGTAACAATTGTGGACAGCTAACCAATGTAATGAAGAGAAAGATTACAACAAGTGAGATAAGATGTGTGAGAGACATGCATTTATCAGTACGAAGTAGAAGAACTCAGCTATTGACAATCGGTGAGAACAACGCCATGCGACGGCTACACTGAGAGACAGGGTGAAAATTGTTTGAAGTAACATAAAGTCTAATCCGCTTTCTGGACAAATATTAACAGCATACGATTTAGCTATAGGGCAACATGACGCCTGAGAGGAATGTAGACAATGTTAATTATATCTTGAAAAAAAAAACAGTTTAATACTGGTCAAAGTAAGACGCTTGACGCAAGAACGGAATATGTTACTTCCCACAGCGCTTACCGGCATATATGAGAAGAAAAAGGTAAAAGTATGTTACTACACTAGCTGTTCAGTCAGTCGTGTCATACGGCATTAAACCTGATTCTTTACCTCGTACTGTAGTCTTAATCGGAATAATTGATTCAGCTCCACCTAAGGTTCAAACCAATAAATAATCTCTATTTGCTATAGTAAATCTTCCAAAGTCACTTTTTTACCCTATACCGAGGCAGAGATATAAAATTCATCAACTTTAACGTCTACTGCCTGGCTAGAGAAGCCATCATTTACCGCCCATACGTATTAGTAATGGTATCAGAATGCAGTAGAAAGACCTAAGCTCCGACGGAAGCTAATCTGAGGGCTAGACTTTTAGGAGACGGCTTCAAAGTTCACAGAGTTCAGACACGAGCCATTTATTTTCTGTTATTAACCTGAGATGTCTCCTTTTCAGCCCTGCCATGGACGTTTCTCATACCGTGGATAGCTGTCAAGTCCATCTTTGAAAATTCGTAGTGAGTACGGAATAGATTATCGACTACAGATCTGTCATCTGAGCTTGTGTATCAGGCACTATGCACTTTGATAACAACACTTTTTTATGTGGGATCCATAACACATAGATAGATAGATAGATAGATAGATAGATAGATAGATAGATAGATAGATAGATAGATAGATAGATAGATAGATAGATAGATAGATAGATAGATAGATAGGTAGGTAGATAGGTAGGTAGGTAGGTAGGTAGGTAGGTAGGTAGGTAGGTAGGTAGGTAGGTAGGTAGGTAGGTAGGTAGGTAGGTAGGTAGGTAGGTAGGTAGGTAGATAGATAGATAGATAGATAGATAGATAGATAGATAGATAGATAGATAGATAGATAGATAGATAGATAGATAGATAGATAGATAGATAGATAGATAGATAGATAGATAGATAGATAGATAGATAGATAGATAGATAGATAGAAGGGTATTGATGATCATGATATCACCTATTACGATACGCTTAAGATACACAATAAACCAAACTAAACAGTCTTTTTTATTGGGGCATGCGGCCTAATATAACTGAAGGTCTCTGTGTATAGGTTGAAGGGTGATGCTTCTCCAACACGAGGCAAAATTTTATTTTTAAAATATTTTTGTTAATCAGTTAAGATTAGTAGAACGCACACTGATTTAAGATTCCGTACAAATAAATATTAATCTAATGCGCTACTTTTTGGATACACTATCCATATATCTATGTATATACATGAGTGTGTGTATGTGCGTGTATGCGCGTGTGTGTGTGTGTATGCGCGTGTGTGTGTGTGTGTGTGTGTGTGCGTGCGTGCGTGCGTGCGTGCGTGCGTGCGTGCGTGCGTGCGTGCGTGCGTGCGTGCGTGCGTGTGTGTGTGTGTGTGTGTGTGTGTGTGTGTGTGTGTGTGTGTGTGTGTGTGTGTGTGTGTGTGTGTGTGTGTGTGTGTGATGACTCAGAAGATTAGAATTATGAATGAGAAAGATATTTAAAAGGACACAGAATGATCTGAAGATTGAGATCAACATTCATACTTCTAATAAAACTGATACGAACACAGTAAAAATATCACAGAATATTTAAAAGTTAGATAGAGAGGAATATTTAGAGAGGATAAAAGAAAGCAAAAATCATAGAAGGTTCAATGTTCTGATTAGATTGAAGATGTAACTGACAGTTTATAGAAAAACGAGCAACCCAATAAATATTTCAGAAGATGTCCTGTATTCTATGTGCAAGAAATCCTGATTAATTCAGTAAGAGAATTCACCCGTGTCTCAGACAGACGATCATAAAGATGCGAATCAAGAATTTTTTTTTTTTTTAATTTTAAAGTGCCAGATGATTCCTGGAAGCAATATAGATGTCCTTTACAGAACACTTTGATAGACAGCTTAGAAGACTAATAGAGATTAATGCACAAAGAACACTTATTATTTTCTATTGTTTCTGTCTTCTATTTTGCGGGATGGGGTATTTTATGAACTGTTACCATTGGCCAAATTGTTTGTTGGTTTGTTTGTTTCTTTGTTTTAAGAGGACGACAAAGATAGACGACGATAACTAATTTCACATTATAGCATATAAACATGTCAACAACATTGATAAACAGCCCCACGATCAGTAAATGAGGGAGAGAGACATGATCGCCTACGGCTATAGAGGATGAAGGTGAAGATTTAAACGGGATATGTGGCCGGGATTCGCAAATGGCTTTTTAAATTGAACCAATCATGGTCATTTAAATGTTGAAAACAATTATATTCAAATTAACGTAATGTCAATCTTATTGTATGGTGCTGACATTTGGTGGAGATCAAAATAGAAGACAAGAGTTGAAGGCAAACGTGCAAGAGGAAGATAGCGCTATAAGTGGGAAGATAACATCACGAGATGGACAGGAAAGAATATATCAGAGTGCTCAGTCGTGAGAAGAGAAAGAAGACAATGGAGATCCATGGTAGCCGACCTTCGATGTGGAGATGGCACCTGATGATGATGAAACATGAAGAGCAGTAAAAATAACAACCAGAAAGACATATAAATTTGTCATAAATGCATGCTTATGTAGAATAGAACAACAGAAATTGTCTGACATGGTCACTAATGTGCAACAGATGGAAAGAACCATACAAATACCAGGGGAACAAGATGCGAGGAGAAAACTCTAGCGTTGGACACATATAGAAAAGCTAGTTGATAGCATTACGTGGCAGACCTTAATCTGGAATCACATTGTAAATAAAATTGAACGGGACCAAAACGACGGGAAGACGAGAACTGGAGACATACATGAAAGGGATAGAGAATATAGGGGAAGGCCTTAGACGGATAACGTAGGTCAGAATGGCTTGGAGTGTATTAGTTGAAGGCACGTGCTCAGTAGGGAGCTCAAGCTAATGATGATGATGATATTCAGAGAGTCAGAGAGAGAGAAATAGACAGAGTGAGAGAGAGAGAGAGAGCGATGGAGAGAGAGAGATTTAAAATCACACATAGAACAGGTGGAAGCTATGTTAGTGTTAACTCTTAAAATATGTTTAGCATTTCATTTAGTGATCTTCACAAATACATCATCATCATCATCATTTTCTTTTGCGCTCCTTGCGGAGCATGGAGCCACCACTACAGCTGATCGCCTTGCAGGAAGCCTGCACCAATCATTCACATACTCTTGTGGCGGTGGCTTGAGTGGCAGTTTAGTTTACGTGATGATGTTGCCAGCTCAATGAACATCCTCATAATAGTCGCCTTGTACGACATGTCAGGAGTCTTATTCTTTCTTTGTCTTCCCAGAGACTACCGGAAACTCCACGAGGCTCACAAATACATGGTATATTCAAATGTCATGTTTCTATGAATACTGTTGTATCATCAAGATGTAAGCAGCAGAAGTTTCTATGAATACTGTTGTATCATCAATATGTCAGCAGCAGACATTTCTATGAATACTGTTGTATCATCATTCTGTCAGCAGTAGAGGTTTCTATGAATACTGTTGAATCATCTAAATGTCAGCAGCAGAAGTTTCTGTGAATACTTTTGTATCATAAAAATGTCAGCAGTAGAAGTCTCTATGAATACTGTTGTAACATCAAAAAGTCAGCAGCAGAAGTTTCTTTGAATACTGTATCATCAAAATGTCAGCAGTAGAGGTTTATATGAATACTATTGTGTCCTCAAAATGTCAGCAGTAGAAGTTTCTTTGAATACTGTTGTATCATCAAAATGTCAGCAGTAGATGTTTCTATGAATGCTATTGTATCATCAAAATGTCTGCAGCAGAAGTTTCCATGGATACTGTTGTATCATCAAAATTTCAGCAGTAGAAGTTTCTATGAATACTGTTGTATCATCAAAATATCAGCAAACGAGGTTTCTATGAATCCTATTGTATCATCAAAATGTCAGCGTAGAAGTTTCTATGATTACTGTTGTATCATCAAAATGTCAGCAGTGGAAGCGTCTATGAATACTGTTGTAACATCAAAATACCCGTGTACTGTATATATACATAAAATATTTCATACAAGACGACTTCGGATACGAAATAAATGATGTGCTAACATCTGCGACGTCTTTCTGTGATTGATAAAAAGCTTGCGGGCTTAACGGGTATAGTAACACAAGAAAACAAATTTAGAAAGAATGCTTTGGTTTTCAAATTGAGAGGCAGGGATTGAGAGAAAAGTGGGCGGTGAATGGCATTAGTAATGACAATGAAATAAAAGAATTAAACAGTAGAATCATATCGCGGTCCATTTATCAATTTGTATCACATTTTGTTGTCTTTAGTTGCTGGAACTTGCAAGAAAACCCAGCCTTTTTCTGGATCATGAAGGGCCCCTGGACTGCCATTGTCGTGGTGAGAATAAAAGGCAGCAATTTCTATTTTGATTTTATGTACAGTCATTCATATGTGTATATGGGTCATATTGTGTCTATCAACAGTTTATGAGGTTTAGAGACACCGAGAAATGAACAGTTGAAATTGTTTCGAGCTTTAGATTTTTTTTTTTAGGAATGGAATTAAGTGAATGTTAGACAAGGTAAAAAATATATATAGTATTACATTAAAAGATTATTGTAGACTCATTTCTATTAAGTGAATATTAGACAAGGCAAATAATGTATATAGTATTAAATTAATAGATTATTGTAAAGATATTTATATTAAATGAATGTTAGACAAGGCAAAACAAATTCTATAGGATGTACATTAATAGATTATTACAAAATTATCTCTTCATTTTCAATCGATGCTTACTAATCACTGTTGAAAGTAGAACAAGTTCTCACCATTTCAACTGATCCCCGGATATCTTTATCATGGTGTTCCAGCTGTAGAAGACTTTTAAGGAACAGCTGAAGCAATGTGAAGAGAGACATTTTTGCTGACGGCGACAATGAAATAAGTATCGCAGAAACACTGAAATTGCTTCCTAATCGATGGGAAAAAACAACAGAATGAAAAACAACAACTGGTTTTAGGTTATTGTTATTTTACTAATGGTCATTATCCTGGACTCGTTTACTGTGACGCTCAAGGGACATTTCCCCCCCCCCCACCCCCTTTTCGTCTAGTGAAATTAGAACAGAAAAATATACAACTATATTTTATATTTGGCCTTGCTCCCATTCTAAACAAGTGAGGACAATGCCAAAATATAATTAACTGATATAAAAATAAAAGTGAGATGTGTTTACTTTTATTTGAAATCCTGTTTGGAACTTAACTGGGTCTTTTCAAGGATGTGTCTGAAGAATACTTAAGATAATGGGAAAGGAGTATAATTACAAAGTTTTCCTAGGTTTTCTAATCTCATCACCTGCACATCTTAGTAAACACTGATGGCTAACGCAAAAACACGTGGCTAAACGTTTTTAGTATGTGAGTTAGTGAGAAGTATGCAACAACAACAACATTTCCAGATGTTGAAATATTGAAGCAAATATTAGATTTAATTAAAGACATATTTCCCGAAGACATTAGATAAAGGAGAAAATAAAATTATAGTGGAGAGTAGTCACTTTTGAATTTCATTTAACACTGACAACAACTAACATGTAGCGCAGTAGGAGTTGGCAATGTTTGAACGGCCTCTAGATATATAGGTCAGTTGTGAATACTGAATAAGCAGAGGTGGACCAAGACAGATGTGTGTCAATGAGGTGGAATGGTTACTTTTTGTGTAAAACACTTCTAAAACGTTATGACGTAACAACCGGCGAGAAGAGGCTGCCTTAACCTCTGTCCTCTCCGTCGCTTTGTTGGTTATCATAGGGGTTCTCAGCATTTTTGCTCATGGCCACCATCTGAGCTTCATTTACTGCTGTGGCACCCTTCCCCCATAGTCTCGCTGTTAGCTGGAAAAAGGTACTTTACCATCTTACCGTGACCCTCTTAAAAATATGGCATGGCCCCCATGAGGGCCATATGGTCCACGTTGAGAACTACTGGACTATCAGATACACCCGTACACAAACCGACGGAAGGTAGAGGTACAGCAACGAATCAATAAAACGTTCATTAGAAAAAGTATTACTCACATTAGAAGGAAGCAATTTAATTTCTTTGGCTATGGTATGAGAAGATGAAAGCTGGAAGGTATTGTGACAACGGGGAATAATGAAAAAGGGGGGGGGGAAATTAGAGGACAAGAAAGAGAAAAGACACTAGATAGTTTGGCATCGGAAGATGTTAACTGATAAACAGTAGTGGAGATGGAAATTAGGGAAAGACGTGATCACCTACGCCACTAGGCATGTCACTTGAAGAAGGCGAAGCAGTTGTCGATTTTAATATTATTTTTAGCCGTAATGCCGCCTTGTTCTGTTTCTCGTTTCTGTTCACAGGGGATATCCATGTTTTACCAGTTTAGGTCTCAACAATAATATTATGTTAGAACCGTTTTTATACTTTCCACTTTCATGCATAGACATGCTATATTTCAAACTATAAACATTTATAACACATAAGGAAGGTAAACCCGAGATTGAACAAGAATCGTGCTGAAGGCACGTGACAGGAAGACTTGGCATGAGTTTGTTGAAGGTCTATGCTCCTTGGGGACTTGAGGGGTAAAGATGATGACGAGGACGATGACGATGTGATGATGATGATGATGGTGATAATGATGATGATGATAGTGGTGATGATGTGATGATGATGATGATGATGGTGATATGATTATTGTCGTGAAGTCTGATTCACAACCCGTTATTCTGACCAAACGGAACGTCATACTTTAATGACAGTATATCCTTGACGAACCAATGGAATCGCATCTTCATGTATAGTGTTTACAAACGAACAAGCCTAACAATGGCGATCTCAAATCCGTGTAACCTTGATTCAATTGAAGGTAAGCTACAGACTTATGAGCAAAGTACAGCATGGCAGAGGTCAAGAATTCACAAATAGGAATGTTCAATTAATAGAGTGTGCAAACATTTCCACGGGAAGTAATATAATAATGGAGAAATCTCGAGTGGAATGCATCGAGACATCAGGCAAGTCAAAAGTTTTGCTGTTTAGGCTACGCCTAGGAAAAGATGGTAGTATGATAATAAAAGACAATTATTGAAACAGAGAAAGAATAATACAGAGAGTACTTTAAGCCTAAGATAAACCACAAAAAACTTCAACAAACATGGACATCCAGCAAGCAGAAGAAGAGCTATAAATTAACGGTGAAAGACCAACGAAGAAAGAAATAAAGAAAGCCATAAAGCTTCTAAGAGATGGAAAAGCGTCTGGACCTGATGGAATTCCAGCAGAGGCCATCAAAGCAGATATCGGCACGGCTACATAGATGTTATATAAATTACTTGGTAAAGTCTGGGAAAAGGAAGAGATACCAGCAGAATGGAAGGAAGGATATCTGGTTAAGTTGCCTAAGAAAGGAAATTTACAAGAGTGCACAAATTATAGAGGAATAATGTTACTATCAGTGCCAGGAAAAGTATTAAACAGGATTATCCTTGAGAGATTAAAAGAGTCCATAGACAAGAAACTGACAGACGAACAAGCAGGTTTTCGACAAAACAGATCCTGTACAGACCAGATAACCACTTTGAGAATAATAGTTGAACAAAGTCTGGAATGGAATTCACCATTATACATCGGATTTGTGGACTACGAAAAGGCATTTGACAGTATAGACAGAGAGAATCACTTCGGAAATTGATGAGGCATTATGAAGTTCCCCTGAAGATCATAAATTTAATAAAGAAAACATATGAAGACATGACATGCAGAGTTCTTCATGAAGGACAGCTTACAGAACCATTTGGGATAAGAACAGGAGTGCGACAGGGATGCCTCTTGTCTCCATTTCTTTTCTTATTATCAATAGACTGGATTATGAGAACATCAACAACACACAACAGAAATGGAATCCACTGGACTCTGACTAAGCAGTTGGATGATCTGTATTTTGCTGATGACTTGGCTCTTTTGTCCCATAACCGTAATCAGATGCAGGACAAATTGAAAACACTCGATGAGAGGTCACAGCAATTGGGTCTGAAAATACACAGGGAAAAGACAAAGATAATGAGAATAAATGCAGGTAATGAAAACAGTATTGAACTTGAAGAAGCACCAATACAAGATGTAGAATCGTACACATATCTTGGCAGCAATATAGACAAAGTTGGAGGGACAGACAGTGATATCAAAATAAGAATACAAAAAGCAAGAAGAGCTTTCATTGCATTGGGAAATATATGGAGATCACGAGAAATCGGATCCAATACAAAAATAAGAATCTTCAACTCAAATCTGAAGTCAGTCCTATTGTATGGCTCTGAGACATGGAGAACAACAAAGACAACAACCAAAAAGCTCCAGACTTTCATAAATGGGTGCTTGAGTAGAATAGATGGATTAAAATGGTACGACAAGGTTACCAACGTGGAACTGATGACAAGAACTAGACAAGTGCCAGTGGAACAAGAGATGAGAAGAAGGCGATGGATAGGACACACACTGAGGAAACCTATTGATAGCATTACAAGGCAGTCCTTGTTCTGGAACCCCCAGGGCATGAGAGGCAGAGGTAGACCAAGAAGCACATGGAGAAGAGAGCTGGAAACAGAGGTTAAAATGATAAGGAGAACGTGGAAAGAACTTGAGATGATGGCACGTGACAGGAGGACTTGGCATGTGTTTGTTGAAGACCTATGCTAATTAGGAGTGGAGGGTTATGAATGAATGAAGATGAGGGAAATCAGTCCAGGAATAAGGAGGATATGTAGATTACTTGTTTTTCATATTTGCACAGCTGGACAAATGTGTGCCTGTATTTCGGAACGCAAACACACTTTAGTAGCAAAGCTCCATCTGTCGTTCGGCCTTGGCCTATATATAGGACGTGCCCTAAATGAAAAGCAGGCCATAATAAAAATTCAAATACAGCGAGAAGCGCCAGTTCTGTCAGAGTAATAGAAGGATAGTACGAGTAATAGACAATATAGTGGTTAATCACATATATTTCAGGTTATATCCTGTCATCCAAGTACACTTTAAAGAATCAGCCACTACTGCAGGAACTAGTGATGTGATCGCCCTTGTTGTTCATAGGGACAGCCACCAAGTATCCACTGCCTGGAGGAATCTCATGTGACTTTTCCTTCCATGTCAGGAGTGTGACAGGCTTCAATTTACCAGATAAGTGGCCAAACAAGGCTACTGTTCAGAGTACCCAGTAAAACCACTATTCTAAGAAAGACATATCTAATGATGACATCTTGTTGGGCATAGTTATAGCCAGTGATATCCTAAAATTCTATGACAGTGAAATACAAGTGTTATTAAGGTATATATATATTCTACAACCAGAGTGAGTTCAACCAAGAGAGAAGAACTTTCTTAAAATTTTAAAGACTTTAGATACTTTTGACCATTTTACAAGTGATTTTATTTATTTACTGTTGTCATTAACTTTTAAGTTCGGTGAAAGATTTTCACATCAGAAAAGAAAAACCTGTAAAAATAAATTGTAAATATTTACCAGCAGGCTTATTTAAATTATTTAAGTTAAGTTACAGTTCTTTTTGGTAAAATAGTTAGTTAATAACCTTAGCAGAGCTATTAATATTAACAGAGGAGGATCTTGAGAGGAGCAAGTAGGAACTTAGAGTAATACATTACCATCTTCTCTAGGAACTTATACAGCTTGATCCTACCTTTGATGTCCATACACCCTTAATCTTTTCAGAGAAGGGGGTATTACTTGTAAGACCAGTCTCTTATCTGGCACTATCCTGGTGTCACCTGATACAACTTTGTGTCCAGGATACTTTATATTTCAATAACAAACAACCCTCTCGTGACAATTATGATGAAAGCTGTAATGTGATGATGATAATGGCGATGTGATGATGATGATGATGATGATGGTGTGATGATGATGTTGGTGATGTAATGATGATGATGGTGGTGATGATGATAATGATGGTGATGATAATGATAATGATGTGGTGACGATGATGATGGTGAGGGGACAATATGATGATGGTGAATGTGATGATGGTGATAATGATGATGAAGATGATGATCATGATGGTGATGAGATGATAATGATAGTGATGTGATGATGATGATGATTATGGTGATGATTGAGGATGGTGATGATAATGATGATGGTGATATGATGATGGTGATGATAATGGTGATGTGATGATGATGGTGGTGGTGATGTGATGATGATGGTGATGTGATGGTGATGGTGGTGGTAATATGATTATGGTGATGATGATAGTGGTAGTGATGTAATGATGATGATGATGATGATGATGATGATGATGATGATGATGATGATGGTGATGGTGATGTGATGATGATAGTGACGTGATGATGATTTTGGTGATGATGATGACAATGATGGCGAAGGTGCTGATAATGATGATGATGTAATGATGAAGATGATGATGGTAATGTGATGATGATGGTGATGTGATGAAAATGATGGTGATGATGATGGTGATTTGATGATGATGATGATGATGATGATGATGATGATGATGATGATGATGATGATGATGATGATGATGATGATGATGATGATGATGATGATGATGATGATGATGATGATGATGATGATGATGATGATGATGATGATGATGATGATGATGATGATGATGATGATGATGATGATGATGATGATGATGATGAGAACATGAATGATTCAAATTCAACAAATACCTATCTTACAAAAGTTGTAGGTAATGTAGATGGCATACCTTTGTAGGATAATGCCCCCTCCCCCACTCCCCCCACCTCTCAAAAAAGTAGGTAAAAGCAGCCAACGTGACTTATTTTCTTTCGCAGATTAACTTTTTCTTCTGCCTGGACATCGTATGTGTGTTGACGACTCGAGTCAGGAACAATCAGAGACATGCCGGTCGCTCACAGTATAGGTACGTCTTTATAGATATCATCGTTGTAGTTGTTGTTTTATTGTCCGCATTATCACAGTCGTCGAGATGTCATTATTTCCATCACATGACATTATAACTATCACAGTTTTCTTGATAACCATCTTCATTATAAGCGTCATTACACTTGTCGTCATTTTTGCTATCAGTATCATCATAGCCACCATCAACATCATCTTCATAGCCAACATCCTTATTGCCCCAACTTTATCGTCATAATCAGCAGTGAAATCATCGATGCTAACACACATTTAAATATCTTCTCTTTGTTTGTCTCTCACTGTGCATCTCTAATTTTTCCACGCGGACCTATTTTCCATCTTTGCTTCTATGTTTCACCAGTATCATTTATTTTCATTTTCCTCCCATCTTTCCCTTTATATTTCTTTTTTTTTTTTTGCTTCTCCTTACGTTTTCCTATTTTTCCTAACTCATTCTCTGTAGTTTGCTGTCTGTCTTCATTGTCCCATGCAGAAGCTAGTGTACTCTGTTTCTCTCGTTACCTGTCACACAAAGAAAACCACTTATTTTTATATTTTTTGTTTTGAGTTTTTATGACGTCTCATGTAATTCAGACACACACTAAAAAAAACTACTTTTCTCCCCTTGTCCTGGCTCCTTGCTGTAGCCTCCAGCTCGCTACAGTTTCCTATTTCGGCTCCAGTTTAATCCACTAATCTGGGATGATCACATTGGTTTTTTGCTGTTTCACTTGCCTCGGTTGTTTTTTTCTTTTTTTGGCGAGTTTTTGAGAATATCGATCACGGCATAGATGAAAAAAATGTTACTTTATCTGCCAACTTTTTCCACGACATTTCTGGATTCGCAAATAGAAAAATTCGAAGTCGACGTGCAGTCTTTATTTGATACCTTTATTTTAAACAAAAAGTATTATACAGTTATTGAAGCGAACACATCTCTTTTTAGCTGTTCTAGAGCCGCGCTTATAGTGATTTTTTACAGCCTGATGCTACCATAAGATAAACAGATAAAACAAAGAAATAACACAGATACTTTAAGCCTTACAATAATTATAGAAACTCTATACACACGTTCCAGAAGGAGGTAAAAACCGATCATCAAACGCTTGAGATGAGGACTAACGAATAAATAACAGCAGTATTTTTTTCCATTGACGCATTTTATAAGAAGAGCCAGTTTGTTTATGGGAAGAAGAGAAATAGCGAAACATTATTCTCTTTGTAAACCACAAAGCCTGCATGCTGATGCTCCTGGCCTGGTTTTCACAGATTTTGGCTATTATCATGGCATGTGTTCTTGCCTACTCAACCAGTTTGTCGTCTCAGATGACTCACGTGACATAAACCTCCTAAATCAGTGGCTGGCACGCGGTCGATCACGACTACCGGCAGATTAGCAGGGATGATGGGGTACATTTTTAGGTAATTTCAAACATGAAACATCTCGAGTTAAATGGTTTATCTTGTTGCAGGAACGTTGGAAAGTTCGTCCTAGTTTTGATTCCGCTGTTTGGAATTATGTACATAGTGATAAACGTGGCCTTCCCGTCTGAGGTCCAAGGACTTGAGTACAATGTGGTCTACCTATATATTGAGATGGGCTACAATTCGTTTCAGGTAAATAATTTTCTTTTATCATCGTCATCATCATGTGCTATGCATGGTGGTACTGACAATCAAATGCCTGAACAGCTGTCAGTCTTTTTAGTATTTTAGTGTTATAGACACTGTCTGATTTCATAACCATCCTGTCATACTATCTGACATGACTTCTCTCTGGTATATTCCGCTTCTTTCTACTTCTATATTTCGTGTTGTCACCATATTTTCCCGACTGTCATTTAAGTATATGACCAATCAGTTTTGTCTATTTTCGTTTTACCTTTATTAGCTATGATAAAGTTATTTGAGAAAAAATTATACTATTCTAAAATATTTTTCCCTTTCAAATGTTCTCGATTAATTTCACTGTTGTTGTCCATTGTGTTTTTCAGTATTTTCGCTATGAAAATTTCACTAGAATTATTTTTTTTTTATTACAAAGAAGGACCTTGTGCAACATACATGAGACAGCAGTGATCATATTCTTCCCTATTTTTTAATGTTACCCAAGGAAATTACACGGAGTCGTCATGACAATAAATACCAGGAATAATGAGAAAAGACAGATCACGTAATAAGACGATTATTAGGCAGACACGTTCTGCTCCCAGAAAACATTGTATCCAAAAATAACTAAATAGAAGATATCCAAAGTAGGCGGAGCAAGACTGGAAACATCTTTGAACGCCCTCCAGACTAACATCAAGAGCTAACAAGACGATTAACAAGATGTAAAATGTAGAATACTGCGAGACAGCTACCAATATTGAGCAGCACGCGTAACGCATTTTTCAAAGCGACCAAACATATGAAGAAAAAAACAACAAGCAAACAAACTACAAAACGTTACACTCTGAAACTTTCTCCACCGATTCCTGAAATAATATCTAGTTGCCGGATATTATAAGCAGCTCGATTTGGGTCTGAATTAATTTCCTATACGACTCGAGAAAATATAGCTAGGTCTAACTGAGAGTGGAACCCGCAAGTAGAAGAAAAATGAGGCGAACAAAGTCTAAATAGACAAGATCAATAGTGTTGAGATTAATAGAATGAATAATAGACTGGGCGTGATGACACGATAACACATAATAAAAGTCAGCTATGAAACGTTTGAAGTGGTCAAATGTTCTGTAAGGGACAAGAATTTTAAAAAATCAAGCTAACTATTGTACGTCATTAGAATCAGCGATATTGTTAGTGATGGCAGATGATGGTAATACAGTTCCCAGGGCCAGTCTTAAGCCGTTTGAATCTATTATACCAAATAGATGTCCTACACCCACATGGGGTCCCGCGATAAGGTCGTCACTTGCAGCTTTAAAAAACAAATAATAAAGGCAGAACAGGTGTCATGGAATATTCTAATCCACATATATAAATTATCAATTAAATATGAAGCCTAACAAATAAAATTAATAAAGAGAAGAGCAATGGTAAAATGACAGTGCTGTCACAAGGAATGTACTCGAAATCCCCCTTGTTTTCTGCTTCGTCTGCAAATTGTAACGCTTTCACGTTGATATAAAAGCTTACTGTATTATTACCCGCCTTCTTCAATGAAACGTGTGCTGCATTTCTAAGAAAAACATTGAGACGTACTGCGTAATGACCTAAATTAATCCTAACATTAATTATATTACGTTACCAAAACGAACGAACAGATGGACAAAAGGATAGCGAGAGGGGAGGGCTGAAAATCAGGAACGCATGCAACACGCGACGCGCGATATACAAATGCTGCCATCACGCGTGTAAGTCTACATGCACTAATTTTTTTTTCAGACGGACAGTGATAAAATACACTACCCTTTCCCAGAGTTAGGTTTATAAATCATAACAGACTCTTATTAGAAAAGATAACAATAGATGGGTTTACGTTTGAACACATAACAGTACCCAGACAGCACATCTTCCAAACAGGAGGTAGAAGAAATTGCATATTTTGAACGCAGCCACGTAGCTCCTTTAAATTAGTATTTTTGGGTTCCTTAGGGCTTGCTGACAAATAATATGTAAAACGTTACGCAAATAGTCCAGGAATTAATAAATTATACCCAAAATAAAATATTGGGGGTGCCTGACAGCATAAAATCATTTCTGCTCATAAGATTTTTTTTTATAACGTGTTTGAAAAAAACCTTACGTTACATAAATAGCCTACCATGTAAACTCCAAATTGATTGGAGCGCAACAAATGAAAGCCTAACCACGATTGGTCGGGCTATAAATACTATCTTGGTTGTTAGGGGAGACGGGAAAAGATAACATTTTTTCAAACACTTGTCGAAACGTGGCTCATTGGCCAGTCTCGCTGATATACACACTTGGGAGCGTTAGTTCGAGACCACTTGTTCAAAATAGCTTGATAAAGCATCAGTGCGTTGAAGCCAGCATATATTTGGCTCAATAAAAGCCTGGAACATAGGCAGATGGAAGTTTGTGCCAGTTTGTGCCAGAATTCATTGCTAATCAACGTATCTGTGTTATTCGTATGAATTGTGGTAAGCTTGAACCATTTAATATCTTTTAATGAAAATTGAATGTGAATTGTTGATTTATGCCTGTATATATATATGTGTAGTTCAGTGGCAAACGTGAGGTAAAGCCTAAAATGCTCCAGCCTGAACAGAGGGTGTCGGAGAGAAGTAAAACGGCATGGAATGGCCAAACAGTACACTGACACCTGGATGATTGTCTAGAAAGAAATAATGCTGGAAGTGCAGAGGCGTAGTAACCATTAGGAAGGGTAATACTGGAATAAAGTATTTCAGATGAAGCTGACTGTTGGCCTAACGCTCTGAACGCAATGTTTGTGCTGTATTGTGATCAGTGTAAAAGAGAATATAAATTAGTTATGAAGTAGAAGGTACATCCTTCTTGATTTCAGGGACAGTGGTCTTGATGTACTGAGCAGTACCTGGGCAGAGATTTGCTGAATCCAGAGTCGGACAGCATACTCCTTGGTCTTTTTAGCTATCAGTGAGGTGTCTCCTGAGCCCAGAGGAGAATTCGAACAGAGGAGTCCTCTCCTGCCGCCATCACTCAAGATAAGCAGAGTTGGCCAGCTGAGCTCAACATTATGTCCCCTCATCTTGAAATAACTTTATAAAATCAACATTAAGAGGGGAATTTACTTGTCTTAAAATCAGGAACTGTGAACATCTCCAATAATAGTCCCTAAAGACAAACTATTGAAGTCATGATGACCAATACCAACAGAGCTTGAACAAAACAAAACCAGTATTACCTCATTTTACTACTACACAACTGACACACATAGAACATTTGTACTAATATATGTCACTACAATATTCATATTAAATACATTCTGTACATAACTTGTAATTTAAATTGATTGTGATTCCTGGTTCCCTTGTAGTTGAATCAGGACACATATTCATTCATGCCAGTAATGAATACATATTGTTATTTGAAAGTTTATTAGTGACTCTTTTAAGATATCTTTGTAGAGTGTTATATGTATGTGAGTGTCACCGTGTTGTCAAGAGTAGTGGATTAAATTAAATTGTTTATCTGTCTGTTGTTGTGACTTACACTTCACCATACTCATACCCTAGACACATAACGTAGCATCACACTATTCCAGAATAATTCTGACTGAGATATATAGATATGTGGTAGCAAGTAAGGTTATATATATAATATACTACTCTTATTAGATATATATATACCTTCACAGCTGATCTCAGTCAGTACACTAAGTCCCTTATAAATATTTATAACATCCCACTTCACCACATATATTGGGGTCTCGCTCTTGGGATTTTGAATCTTTCCCTATTAAAAATATTGGGGGTAATTCACTTCAGGGAATATAAGAATTAAAAGGTATCCTTGGGTGGAATTAAATAAAGTTGAGCTCACGGTGCCTGTGTTGTCCATTAGAGATTGAATAGTTGGTTAGACATTGTATTAAGTTACCTGATAGACAATGGCGGACCTGGCCAAATTTCGATCTGCTGCGGTTCAGACTGCAAAAGAGTTAGGATTAGATGGGCAAGTTATGGTTGCCTATGTTACTACGGAATGCGACAAATTTATTGAACGCGAAGAAAGAAGGTTTGAAGCCGAAAGAAAGTTAGAGGCTGACAGGGAAATTAAGAAGTTACAATTTGAAGCTGAGGCTGAGACTAAGAGGTTGCAGATTGAGGCTGAGGCTAAGAAATTGGAGGCAGAAGAAAGAAGACAGGCTGCAGAGAGGGAAGCAGAAAAGGAGGAGAAGAGATTACAAAGGGAACATGAGTTACGACTAAGGGAGTTTGAGTTTCAAGGCCATGCTCCTGAAAATGGTGCCAGTCCCTTTGCCTCTGATGCTACGGTTACTCAAGGAGCCTCAATCTCAGCTATGAACTTTCATTTAGATCATTTTGTTGAGAAAGACGATGATATTGAGAGCTATATAAATAGGTACGAACTATTAGCTACCACGTATGGGTTAGAGAGAGAAAGGTGGAGCTTAAAGTTATCTCAGGGACTTCGTGGGGCAGCTTATGAAGTTTTTGCAAAAATGAGCAGAGGTGATCAGGAAAATTATGACATGCTAAAGCAGGCTCTTTTGTTAAGGTATGAAAAGAATGCAGAATTCTATAGAAAAAAATTTAGGAATGCTAAACTACTGTCAGGTGAAACCTATCACCAGTTCTCTGCACGCATAGAGACATACTTGGAGAAATGGACTTCTCTGGGGAAAACCCAAGATCTTAAGGAAATGGTCCTTATAGAGCAACTAAGAGAGTCCATGGCTCCAGACCTGAGAAAGTTTCTCATGGAACAAGGTGCAGAGAGGCTGGGTGAGTTGCTAAATGTTGCTGAAAGGTATCAAGCAGCTCAAGCAGAGGTAACAGGTAATAAAAAGAAACAGGTGGATAACTTTAGGGCACCACAGAACTTTAATAAATTTGATCCTAGGGATCAAAATAAAGGTAAGCACCAATTTGATAGGCCACGGTATGACAATAAAAATAAATTCCCACAATTCGATGAAAGGAAATATGATGAAAGAAAATCTTTCAACCAAGGAAAAAGGTGGTGTAAAAATTGTCAGATGGACAATCATGACACTGACCGTTGCAGAAGGAAACCTGTGTATATGGCAACCCTTCAGGTCAGGTCGACCTCAAGACAGGAGGAGGATATTATGTTAGATACCACTCCAGAAGAGATGAGGAAGACACAGGCTGGGGATAAAACACTCAAGCCTTGTTTCAGAAAATTGTCAACTTGTCATACAACTCCAGGCAAGGGAGATTTTTACATGAAAAACAAGTTGATGTATAGGAAGACTGGAGCTAGATCCAATGGTCACGGACAGCTGGTTCTTCCAAAAAGATACAGGACAGACTTAATAAGGAGTCTACATGTGAAACCAGATGGGGACCATGAGAAAATAGGTACCATCATTCAAAAGGTGGCTCACAATTATTATTGGCCCAAAGCAAGATGGGACATTGAGATTTTGTAGAAAGGTGTAGTATAGCACATGAGGGAACACCCACAAGTGGGAACATGGATCAGGACCTGGACACGCCATGGGGCAAAATCAGGCCTGACAATAAAAGGAAAAATAAATTTGATAAGGTGGACCAAATGGAATGGGAAGCCCCTTTTCACGGACAAGCTTCACTTAACTGTTTTACAATGGCCACTATGCGGAGAGTGCAAAAAGATGTCTTACCCCAGGATAAGCCGACAATCCCTCAATCGGACTTAAACAAACTGGAGGAAGAATATGTAGAGAGGAAATCTCTCATCAAGAATTTTAAGAGGGGAGACAGCCCCAAAAGAAAAATTGGTAGCGGTCGTTTTGTGAATGATAATTCTGGGAGGAAAAATCATCACTATAAAGCTTCAAGTGGAAGAGACCATACCGGTGCATGGACAAATAGGTCCACACAATTAAAGGTCCATATGTAGCTTTGTTAAGAACGTGGACTGATGAAAAGGCAGAGGAAAACATTACATCTTCATACCACTATGTGAATGAGCTGACCACTCGGTTAAAAACTGGCTGGAAACTTGCCAATGAAAATTTGAAACAAGCCAGGAAGAAACATGCTGCCTATTATAACAGGAAGGCGAAAGACAGAAATTTGGCTGTGGGAGAGAAAGTACTGCTTCTTTTGCCTGGGAGTCAGAATAAGTTACAAATTGGATGGCAGGGTCCATATACAGTTCTAGAGAAGGTGTCTAGAACAAATTATAAGATAGATAAGAAGGGGAAAGAAAAAATCTATCATGTGAATCTCCTGAAGAAATATTTGGAAAGAGAACATCAGGAAGAGACACACTTGTTGACCTTGTCCATCGCCATGGAGATGAAAAAGGAACCACTTTCATCATTTGAATATCCATTACACCCCTGTGAGACAGCAGCACAGGTGAAAATCAGTACACATTTAACGAAAACTCAGAAAGAGAGAGTGCAACAGGTTCTGAATAATCATGCAGAGGTGTTAACAGACCGACCAGGGCATACAAACCTATTGGAATATGATATGAAACTCATAGACTCCACACCTGTCTGTATGAAACCATATTCGATTCCGTTTGCTAAGGAAAAAGCTTTGAAGGAAGAGATAGACTATCTGTTGAAGGAAGGAATTATTTCGCACAGTGAGTCTTCGTATAGTTCCGGTGTTGTACTCTTAAGGAAGCCCTCTGGAGAACATAGACTCTGTATAGATTACGGAGACTGAATGCTATTACAGAAGGACAGGTGGATCCATTGCCGGATACAAATCAGCTGTTTGCCAGACTAAATAAAGCTAAATATTTCTCAAAAGTGGATCTGAGTAAAGGATACTATCAGATTCCAGTAAAGCCTGAGGTTAGACCATACCTAGCTTTTAGTACCTCAGAAGGACACTATGAGTTTAATAGATTGCCATTTGGATTGAAGAATGCGCCTAGTGTCTTCTCTAGAATGATGAGAAAATTATTGGATCCTCTGAATAATCCCTGTATAACAAATTTTATGGATGATATCCTTATAGCAACAGAAGCATTTGAGGAACACATTGACTCTCTGAACATGCTGTTTGATCGACTTAGGGAGGCAAATTTAACAGCCCGACCAACCAAATGTTGCGTTGGATGTAAAGAATTGGAATTTTTGGGACACACAGTTTATCAGGGAAACATGACCCCTGACCCAAAGAATTTAGAGAAACTACAGAAAGCCCCGAGACCACAAACCAAGAAGGACGTGAGATCCTTTGTCTCATTATGTGGTTTCTACCAGAAGTATATCAAAAACTTTAATTCCATATGTGCACCTTTAACGGAATTGACACGTAAAGGACTTCCAGATCGCATTACATGGACACCACAATGTGAAATGACTTACCAAGAATTGAAGGAAAAGCTCACAAGTAAACCCATTTTGAAATTACCTGACTTAAGTCAAGAATTCATAGTAAGGACGGATGCAAGTAATATTGGGTTAGGTGCAACTTTACTACAGAAATCAGATGCATTGGATGGGGAATTAAGCCCAGTGGCATATGCTAGCAGAAAGTTGAATAAAGCTGAAATCAACTACTCAACTAGCGAAAAAGAATGTCTTGCAGTAATATGGGCAATAAAGAAATTCAATATTTATCTATATGGGAAGGCATTTAAGTTGCAAACTGACCACAAACCTTTATCGTTTTTAGCACAGGCTAAGCATGAGAACTCTAGGTTACTCCGATGGTCTTTGCTTCTGGCTCCATATAATTTTAGCATTGAATATATATCTGGAAAAACCAATCTGGGAGCGGATTTTTTAAGCCGCCATCCGTGTGATGAGAATCACCGTAAACCCCAGAAATAATAATAAATTTCTCTATGTGTATATAGAATAAAGGACTGACATATAATGTCTGTTTTAAGAGGGGAGGTGTCATGGAATATTCTAATCCACATATATAAATTATCAATTAAATATGAAGCCTAACAAATAAAATTAATAAAGAGAAGAGCAATGGTAAAATGACAGTGCTGTCACAAGGAATGTACTCGAAATCCCCCTTGTTTTCTGCTTCGTCTGCAAATTGTAACGCTTTCACGTTGATATAAAAGCTTACTGTATTATTACCCGCCTTCTTCAATGAAACGTGTGCTGCATTTCTAAGAAAAACATTGAGACGTACTGCGTAATGACCTAAATTAATCCTAACATTAATTATATTACGTTACCAAAACGAACGAACAGATGGACAAAAGGATAGCGAGAGGGGAGGGCTGAAAATCAGGAACGCATGCAACACGCGACGCGCGATATACAAATGCTGCCATCACGCGTGTAAGTCTACATGCACTAATTTTTTTTTTCAGACGGACAGTGATAAAATACACTACCCTTTCCCAGAGTTAGGTTTATAAATCATAACAGACTCTTATTAGAAAAGATAACAATAGATGGGTTTACGTTTGAACACATAACAGTACCCAGACAGCACATCTTCCAAACAGGAGGTAGAAGAAATTGCATATTTTGAACGCAGCCACGTAGCTCCTTTAAATTAGTATTTTTGGGTTCCTTAGGGCTTGCTGACAAATAATATGTAAAACGTTACGCAAATAGTCCAGGAATTAATAAATTATACCCAAAATAAAATATTGGGGGTGCCTGACAGCATAAAATCATTTCTGCTCATAAGATTTTTTTTTATAACGTGTTTGAAAAAAACCTTACGTTACATAAATAGCCTACCATGTAAACTCCAAATTGATTGGAGCGCAACAAATGAAAGCCTAACCACGATTGGTCGGGCTATAAATACTATCTTGGTTGTTAGGGGAGACGGGAAAAGATAACATTTTTTCAAACACTTGTCGAAACGTGGCTCATTGGCCAGTCTCGCTGATATACACACTTGGGAGCGTTAGTTCGAGACCACTTGTTCAAAATAGCTTGATAAAGCATCAGTGCGTTGAAGCCAGCATATATTTGGCTCAATAAAAGCCTGGAACATAGGCAGATGGAAGTTTGTGCCAGTTTGTGCCAGAATTCATTGCTAATCAACGTATCTGTGTTATTCGTATGAATTGTGGTAAGCTTGAACCATTTAATATCTTTTAATGAAAATTGAATGTGAATTGTTGATTTATGCCTGTATATATATGTGTAGTTCAGTGGCAAACGTGAGGTAAAGCCTAAAATGCTCCAGCCTGAACAGAGGGTGTCGGAGAGAAGTAAAACGGCATGGAATGGCCAAACAGTACACTGACACCTGGATGATTGTCTAGAAAGAAATAATGCTGGAAGTGCAGAGGCGTAGTAACCATTAGGAAGGGTAATACTGGAATAAAGTATTTCAGATGAAGCTGACTGTTGGCCTAACGCTCTGAACGCAATGTTTGTGCTGTATTGTGATCAGTGTAAAAAGAAAATATAAATTAGTTATGAAGTAGAAGGTACATCCTTCTTGATTTCAGGGACAGTGGTCTTGATGTACTGAGCAGTACCTGGGCAGAGATTTGCTGAATCCAGAGTCGGACAGCATACTCCTTGGTCTTTTTAGCTATCAGTGAGGTGTCTCCTGAGCCCAGAGGAGAATTCGAACAGAGGAGTCCTCTCCTGCCGCCATCACTCAAGATAAGCAGAGTTGGCCAGCTGAGCTCAACATTATGTCCCCTCATCTTGAAATAACTTTATAAAATCAACATTAAGAGGGGAATTTACTTGTCTTAAAATCAGGAACTGTGAACATCTCCAATAATAGTCCCTAAAGACAAACTATTGAAGTCATGATGACCAATACCAACAGAGCTTGAACAAAACAAAACCAGTATTACCTCATTTTACTACTACACAACTGACACACATAGAACATTTGTACTAATATATGTCACTACAATATTCATATTAAATACATTCTGTACATAACTTGTAATTTAAATTGATTGTGATTCCTGGTCCCCTTGTAGTTGAATCAGGACACATATTCATTCATGCCAGTAATGAATACATATTGTTATTTGAAAGTTTATTAGTGACTCTTTTAAGATATCTTTGTAGAGTGTTATATGTATGTGAGTGTCACCGTGTTGTCAAGAGTAGTGGATTAAATTAAATTGTTTATCTGTCTGTTGTTGTGACTTACACTTCACCATACTCATACCCTAGACACATAACGTAGCATCACACTATTCCAGAATAATTCTGACTGAGATATATAGATATGTGGTAGCAAGTAAGGTTATATATATAATATACTACTCTTATTAGATATATATATACCTTCACAGCTGATCTCAGTCAGTACACTAAGTCCCTTATAAATATTTATAACATCCCACTTCACCACAACAGGTTGAATTGGAAGATTCTATTGAAGGTTATTCAACTAGATAAATTGATGAAAATTACATCATTCCTTTTTTTAGTCTTCACTTACTCTTTTTCTAATGAATCTCACGTTCACAAGAGAGAAAGAGAGAGGGGGAAAAAAGGGAGGTGGAAGATAGAGACAGAAAGAGAGTTAGATAGAGAAGAAGAGAATGGTAGATAGATCAAAAGAAATTATATTTCGAAATTTCAGGAAAAAGAACTCGTCAAATCTTTAAAGTTATCAGATTAAGATGGTCATATGCTGGTCAGCAAAATGAAAGCACAAACCAATTCTTCCTTCTTCATACCTTGGAAAGCCTTTGAAAATCTTGAAATTCCCTGCTTTGAATTGAGAGAGCTATTAGATTTCCTAATTTTTAGTATTACTCTACAACTCCAGTCACAGTGGCGCCAGGGGGAAAGGAGCTCTTCCTAATTAAAATTGATCAAATGGTATCTAAGGTCAAAATGCTCTAAGATAGACTCAACAGCCTTGCAAATATTATCCACAGAATGTGATGTAGCATAAAGTTAAAACTTCGATAAAATGTTGAAATAGTTTGTAGAGAGCAAGAAATATTTCTTTATAAATATAGTTTTGTTGTAACACGTTGTATGTCAAAATATAATTAATAAATACAAATATTGTTTTATATTTAATACAGCGTAGCATATATTCCATAAGTTCAAGAACCCCACAAAAATGGTCTAAATCAGGCCACACAGTTACTAAGGCTGGCCTTGCAAGTTTCGTATACCTCCATCAACCCCTTTCATTTTTCCTTCAAAGCCATCATTCACGTCTGGTGTAATTCTGACCATAGATGGCACAGTTTCCAGAAAAGCAGCGCTGTTTCACGGAAAAAGGAAGACATGAAAGCGAGACCTAATAACATTCGATTCGTGTTGTGAAAATCTCTGCTGTCAGAGCTGAATAGAGACAGGGATGATTGCCATTCTGTATCTGAATACAAAATAGGATGTAAGACAAGAAATAAAATAACAGAGAGTGGTAAAGATGCGTTCGTGGTGAAGAATTGATTAAAAATGGACATTCAAAGAAGAGCTGAATGAGTGGATTGATTGATACAGAGCTGAACATAGAGGATTTGATTCTTTTTTTTTAATTGTCTAGAAAGAATGGCTATTTTTGCATGGCCACTCTTTCTAATGTTACACAATTAAAAAAAATTAGATATCTCTCTTTCCCTTTCTCTTTTTTTTAGTTGTCGTTTTATTTATTCGTTTATTCGCCTAGCATTTTTACCACTAAATATTGCATTCACCAATCACTACTTCACTCACCATTGATGTGATTGGATTGACATCCAGCCGGCCACTTTTGTGAATGTATGTATGTGTGTGTGTGTCGTCATTTATTCAAAGCAGAGAATCTTAACCAAACAATATCAGTCTAAAGCGATACAGTTAACGGACCACTGTTAGAACTGAATGGCACATAAACTCATCCCCTTATAAAGAATTGACTTAGCGGTGTTCCATCTTTGCCTGCAATCTTTTATGAAAAAGTCTGCGCTATTTCGGCGTGGAAACTAAATGTATATATTAACAAATAAAACAGTATTGAATCAGTTTTACAAATTAACGGTACACGGGAAATACGGGATGTTTCGGGTTTCACCTTTCGTCAGCCAGTTACAAATAGGCAACAAGGGCAAGAAATATAAACAGATTAAAGAAAAATACTAAATTACACGCTGACTGAAAATAACACGCATATTCAGCCCATCTGTCAATGGCATTTATTTCCGATATTTTTTATGCCTGTTATTTTGACATTTCTTTGAATTTTTCCCGTTTTATATTAAGCAGAGTTCATGGGGCTAAGTATGACTAAGTACCTACATCTTATATATTTACATATTTAGCCAGAGAAGCATCATTGCACATCATAGACGTTCCGTGTCATTGATTTACTTCTGAAGGAAAATGGAAATAAATTAAATGACTACATGTGACTTAGTGTCTTCGTCAGGACAACAGCGGAATGAGCACAATATAATTACTTCAAGCAATGTTTTGGCGGTTTACTCGCTCATTCTTTTCTGAATGCTTCTGCTGAGACAGGAGTGTTCCATGACATCATGTTTACGTGACATCATGTTTACGTGGCATCATGTTGACATCATGTTTACGTGACATCATGTTTACGTGACATCATGTTTACGTGACATCATGTTTACGTGACATCATGTTTACGTGACATCAAGATTTTAAAAAAGGCAAAGGTAGTCCCATAGCAGAAACTACCGTAGGGAAGTAAAGTGTTTGAGACTTCACCGTGCTAGATCAAGCTGGTTTCATGAGGTGAAGTTACCAGTTCTCTTCCTCGCTTCCTTCGCCTTTCCTAACTCAAAAGCAGAGTCAGGTTCACATTTACAGCTAGGTAGACTGGAGCGTGTCGTTACGACGTTTCGATCTAGAAACCCAGTGACTAAGCCGAGAGAGGAAAGCCAGTCGTACACTCGACATAAACTTACAAAATAGGAAACCTCCAGTCTTTTAGCAGCTTCTCTAATGTCGGAATCTTTCATGATTTTTACCAAAACTACACTGCAAACACGTACACTAATTTACAAGCAGTGACGAAAAGAAATGTGCTCGTATGAAGAAAATGGAAATTGAATATATAGCTCATCAAATGGAATCCGAAACTGGACACACCTCCCTATTACACGAACTCAATGGGTAGCGGAGAATAAATACAATATGCGCCACAGTAACAAGTTTTTTTTGTTTGTTATATATATATAGTTTTGCCTCGTTTTGGCGAGGAGCGTACCGTTCAACCTATTATTAGGGCGCATCTCCAAATATAAAAGACCTTTGTCTGAATTTAGAAACACGGTGTACTTGTATATGCCAATTTTATTAAACTGTTTAGCAGAGTTATTTTTTAACGTTCTTATTATTGCGTGTATTCATGAGTAATTATTTGCACGCTCTTACTGTATCTTCTGTTGTTCGCACTGACATTTATGTTTGGTTTTTTTATATTTACGTATTTGCTTCTTTGTATTCCTTGATTCTTATCGTTGCTAAGTGAACGTTTTTCTCGCTGAAATACCCCGTGTTGTTAATTACATTGTTACTTTGTAAAACCGACATTCGCACAGTTCTGTTTCTTACTATGCGTTTTATGTGTTCCTGGTTTGTTATTCTTATTGCTGAAAGTTGTTTTTTCCCGGTGCCCTTTGTCGTTAATTATATTATCAAACTGCAAATCTGACACACATGCAGGCTTGTTTCCTGCGGCTCCATTCAGAAACGGAGCGGCACAATATCGTCTTTAGGTTTATATCGGGTAATCACTGTGGCCATCCGGTTTTTTTCTGTAACAGCGACAAACTCGTGACTCAATATGCTTACAGATAACTTACATAGGACATTCCATGAGATGTAACAACAGTACAAAGTAAGATATACTGGGAAATGCACATCATTCACATTGTGAACAATTTTAAAATAGCACAGAAACAATGTGAAATCTTTGGCGTTTTATTTATTAGAGACCTTATTTATTTGGCCCTGTGTCGTTCCCGGGGGTCACTTAAGAGAATAGGACGTCTACTGCACCGTCAGGCATGCCCTACAAGGTGACTTATATGAGGTTGTGCATGAGGCACAACCTCATCGTGTAAAACAAACCCCCATAGACATCACCACAGCAAGAGCATGTGAGGCCTAGGTGCCGGCCCCCGGCACGGGGAAGGGAACAGCTGCAGTGGTAACTCAGTGCTCGGTAAGAAGCGCAAAGAAATACCATGATAATTATGATTAATGTTTGCAAAGTTTTCATGTGCACTAAATAAAGAATGTCGCTTAATCATTGTTTCTGTCCTTCTATTTCAGGGATTCATACTGGCCTTGCTCTTCTGTTTCCTAAATGAACATGTAAGTTCGAGGAATATTCATTTTACTTTTGGTAGTCCTGGCAATTGTTATTAATAGAAGCTGACAAGAAGATGAGAAAGTTGTGTTGAGCGAATTCCGGTTATAAATCCGCTTTCCAAGAAATCGGTTGAAAATGTCGCAGTTATAGTCCTGAATGGGCTAGAAATTGTAAACTGAAGAGAAACCATGCATTGTGTTGGTGCTAGAAAATTCAGAAGGACATACTTTACGTAGTATAAATGTTAGTTGTTCTGTTACTGCCCCACCCTATACATACACATACACACACACACACACACACCACAAACACACCACACACACCACACACACACACACTACATACACACAAAATGTAAAAGAATTCCAAAGTCGTCATGTTACTTTAAGTTACAAAGAAACTTTTGTTGTATTCTGAAGATTAATAAGCAGAGGGCTACATTCGCCACAACTACAAAGTAATGTTACGACGTCATTAAGTTACGGACAAACACTCTGTGATACTCTACAGGTCGACAAAGAGAGGGCTCAAATCACCGAAAATACAAATTCATGGTACGACAGGGTTAGGTAACGGACAAACACTATGTGATTTCTCTACAGGTCGACACAGAGAGGGCTCATATCACCTAAATTACAAATTCATGGTCGACAGGGTTAGGTAACTGACAAAGACTCTGTATTACTCTATCAATCGACAATGAGAGGGTCACTTTCACCAAAGCTGCAAAGTCATGTTACAACTGTGTTAAGTAACGGACGACACTCTGTGATACTTTAAAGAGTGGACATAGAAAGGGGTGTGGCATATTCACCAAATTTACACAGTTATACTATGGCAGCGTTAAGTAACTGACGAACACTGTTTGTTACTCTCATAATCGACAAAGCGAAAGCCACATTCACCCAAAAAAACCTATAACATCATTACGACATCATTAAGTAACTAACGTGTCACTCTTAATGGTCGACAAAGAATAACCTAGTCACCAAAACGAATCAGTGCTAAGCAGTAGAATATGAAGTTTGACTAACTCTAATAAGTAACGGTAAAAATTGTTTTAATAATATTTGTCTTGTTCCTTTTTTTAAAAATGACACCATCATATTCATTCATTTATTTCCCTGTTCACTCATTATAAATCATAGGGCCAACATTGCAGCTGTTGGCTCTGTCAGGAAGTCTGCACCAAAGCATTCATGTTCTCCGGCAGCGGTGCTTCTATAGCAATTTGTTTTATCTGATGAGATTTCCAGCGCCTTGCACAACTTCATATTAGACGTCTCTTCGACATGTCTTACTTGTATTCTTCCGTGTCTCTTCAGAGAACCCCTGAACCACTTCCTGACTACTAAGGGACAACAATGTAATTGTGAACCCTAAATACGGCGTAGAGATGCTCCTTTCCTAACGCTCTTAAATAGTTACAGCATTTGTAAATTGAAAGAGTTTAGTGTTAGCAGAACTTTGATTTCATCTGCATTTCTATTTATTCATTCAAAACCCTCCGCTCCCCAAAGAGCATAGGCCTTCAACAAACACATGCCAAGTCCTCCTGTCACGCGCCATCATCTCAAGTTCCGTCCACGTTCTCCTCATAATTTTCACCTCTGTTTCCAGTTCTCTTCTCCGTGCACTTCTTGGTCTACCTCTGCCTCTCTTGCGCTGGGGGTTCCAGAACAAGGACTGCCTTATCTGCATTTCTATGTTTAAGAATATTTTCTGACTTAAACAGATTATGTGTTTATATTTCACAGGTACACTCGGAGATGAGACGCTCCTGGCAGAGAAACAGATCACGAAGATACACTAGCAGCATCTTAAAGAAGTCCACAAATCATAACTCGTGGCGAAAAGTATCTAGATTACCGGGACCCAAGTTACCTTCAAGACAGAAAGATATAGAAAGATCCTGTAAGAAGCTTAACTTTGCCTTTCAGAGCAAGGCAGCCCAACTACCACATGTGTGCCCAGCATGTTCGACACATAGGACCGACAATGCCCCGCCATTGAATGCTGATGGAAGTCACTCGGAGACGTTGCTGAACGTGGTGAATAACAGTTGTAATATAAGTGCCACAGAAAATGTTTCCATTAACGTTACACTTCTATAACCCCAAAGGACAGGCAGCTAGTAATTTTGTGACCACCTCGAAAGAGCTACCGCGACTTCTTCACCGGAAATTGATATCTGGAACCAGACGTACACACGTAGAATAGATGTCTCGGATGTTCGGGACAACCAAATAAGATATGAAATGATCGTGACACCAGCATATTAACAGTTCAGTAATAAGGACAACATCCGTTTATTGAACAAAACGCCCTTTCGTGTTTATTATAAGTATATACCTCTGAGCAACGTTCAGTTTATTCTTCTCACAGTGCGCCTCAATGAAACGAAATATGATGAAAGAAGTCACAAAATCACCAATTGTTTGTATAAAAAAAAATTAAAAAATAAAATAAAGCATACTGTGAAAACTGCATTTGAAACGTTGTCAAGTATTTTCGTCATTTAGAAAGTTACTATCTTTTGCAATTCTTTAATGCAAATAATTTATTATTATTATTAATATACAATCCCATGTTCCGCAACCAGACGATACGTCATAGACTCATAACCCAGCCCCTGCAGACCCAAATGGAACAGTCCCAATTTCAATGGTTTGGCCATGTCTGCAGAATGGGAGAAGATCTATTACCACGACAAATATGAGAACCCAAAAGCCAGGGATCCAGACCTCCAAGACGACGCAGAGTTCGCCAACATTAGGCAATCTCTGATGGACCGAGGACTAGATTGGAACCAGGCCATGAGGACGACAGCCGATAGGATAGTACGGCACTCTCTCTGGCAAACCACTACACCTCATGGTAGAAGAGGAACGACTAAATAAGTATTATAAAATTCCAGTGTAATGCTGTTAAAGGGCGCCACGGCTGCCAAGGCGGTAACCATCTATGACTTCATGACTCTTATCATGCTTAATACAAACTAACTCATAAGTGAACATCCAATTGTCAGAGTGGTCAGAGTGCTGGCCTCTCGCGACACAGGTGCGGGTTCGAAACACTGTGGCGTCACGCTTCATTCTACCTAGCCGTAAATGGGTTCCTAACTCTGCTCTTGAGTTAGGGAAGGAAAAGGCAGCGAGGACGGTAATTGATCACCCCACCTCTCGATGCTGGACCTAGTACTGTGAAGTCTCTAACACTTCACCACCCTACAGCAGTATGTGCAATGGGACTCCCTTTACATAACTCGTAAGTGTATTAAGGTACGAATCACCTGCTTTATATTTTTATTTTAGATTGCAACTCAAACAGATAGTTGTATACTGTACCTTGAAATAATTATACATATTTATTTATGTTTTGCGACACGATTGTTTCCCTTTAACAACGATGTTGAAAATAAGTTATATACCTTGAATAGAAATAGGCAACACTTAAGATTATTAGGTCAAAATTTTATATATTTATAGTGACTAGGTTCAGAATCGATAAAATGAGTTCTAAGAAAGAACCTGTCTTAAATTTGCTATACATCCTAAAACACTTACTCGTTGCTGATAACAGAATAAAGTAATGTAATCTGGAACTGAAATTCAACCTAGACAAAAGGGATGTCGGCTGTTTTAGGGCGCGTGTCTAAATATAAAAGACCTTGCGTCCAGGATCTAAAAGAGTTTGCAAAGTTCTATCTGAAAATGAACATCGATATGATATTTAGGAGTACCTGAAATATGAATTTCACCCACGAATGTCTCAGTGCTTATATGTTGTGGCTTGTGGGTGAAGTGTGGCACAGTGACTGGGCCAAATTACTGTATGCCATACGCACAAAATGAACACTGTTACACAAGATGATGCTGCACATCAGACATAATAACAGATTAAACATAACATATGATTCCAAGTGGAATGTGAATAGCCAACCACAAGTTTTAAATGTAGACTTTTTAGCTAACAGGGCAGTACTCAAACAAGACTTAGTGTCTCGATAAATCAAAGGAAACAATCGAAATTATGAAATTATGAATCAAAGGAAACAATCCAAATCATAAAATTATTATTAAAATTCGTAATTTACAACCTCACATTTCTTTATTTTACAAGCAACTAAAATTATTTAAACACACTATTCCGTTTATTTAGCAAATATTATATAGTTTTTCACAGACTAAAATCAGAACTGAAACAGACCGCAACATCTTTTATACAAGAAAAAGATCTTTACCACATTGCTGCACCGAAGGGTCTTCTATAATCGGACATGTGACCTACCAACCTCAGCTTTACCCAGACCTAAGGGTTTTTTATATACTACTCGTCAAAAGTCAAGGGCCCCCTTATTTTTTTCAATACACTTTTATATAAGCGCATAGAATGATTAAATGAAGGAAGATTTTAGTAAAAATGGATGCAATATCTTCCTCTGACAGTCCTTTATATACGTTAAGCATAAAAACAACTCCCCGACAACCATGGTGATCACGTGCAATTTGGTTTGCTGACCATAAATTCACATTTTTAATCTGTTTTTTTCAAACTTTCGTAGAACCAAACCGGTGAAGTAATCGTGCTGATTGACATTCCACGTGCAATGGCGACATTTCGTGAACAGAGTTCACTCTTAATTTGTTTTACAGTCAGCAGACTTTGGGTAGTTTCATCACTTGCAAAAACCATGCCACCGAGAAGAAGTCTTGACACCTTACAAAGAATGAGGGCTATAGCGTGGGTTGAAAGTGGTTTACCTGTCCGTGAGGTTGCTAGACGGCATGCAGTGTCACACTCTACTATCCAAAGAATTTTGGAGAGATTTCAGGCCACAGGCAGTGTGGATGATCGCCACCGGCCAGGTCGCCCTAGATGCACCAATAGACATGATGACCGGTACCTCTTGTTGTCAGCCCTGCGCCATCGAACAGTGACTTGTTTCACTCAAAGATGTCAGCTGAGACAAACTGTAAACGTTAATGTCAGTCAAAGCTACATTCGCAGACGTTTACATGAATTTGGACTGGCTGCTCGACGTCCTGCAGTCAGAATCCCTCTTACTCCTGCTCATCGCAGAGCCCGTGTTGCTTGGTGTCGCGAGCACATCCGATGGACAAGGCAACAATGGAGTCTCAAGTTCTCTTCACTGATGAATCTCGCTTCACTGTGTCATTCAATGATGGCAGGATTCGAGTTTGGAGACGACCAGGAGAGCGATTTACTGATGACACAATTCGAGAGGTGGATCGTTATGGTAGGGGTTCTGTCATTGTCTGGGGAGGCTTCTACAGAAACGGCAGGACCCCACTCTACATCATCCAAGGCAACTTGACCGGCCCAAGATACCAGAACGAAATCTTGAGACCAATTGTTCAGCCTGCTCTGGAGGCCATAGGTGGTAATGCCATCCTCCAAGATGATAACGCTCGACCCCATCGAGCTCATGTGGTGAATGAGTTTATTCAGCAACATGGGATCATCAGGATGGCGTGGCCAGCTCGTTCACCTGACCTTTCTCCGATTAAGCACCTCTGGGATGTCCTTGGTCGAAGATTGTCAACAAATCACCCCCTGCCAATGGATGTTACACAGCTGACTGCATTTCTGCTTCAGGAATGGCAAGCTGTTCCTCAGGATACTCTTCGGACCCTTGTGGACTCGATGCGTCTACGCTGTCTTGAATGCCTTGCTGCAAACGGTGGTCATATCCGATTTTGAAATGTCTTTTTGTCCAATATCTATTGTGTGACTTTTGAAAAGGTGGGTGACACACTTCACAGCTTCATTGCGTTTGAATGTGTGTTTCCATTTCTTTACGTGACATGCCAATTTGGTATTCAATAAATGCCGTTTTGACTGATACCAATTAGGATTATATCAGATTTGTTTTATGGTTTCAACCAAGGTTTTTCAAAGTGGCCCTTGACTTTTGACGAGTAGTATATTTGGACATGCGCCCAAAAAGAAACACAAATGATCAGTACATTGACATTCATGTGTCATTAGGTCCTTTGAGTGAAAACACAGAGGATCATTACAGTGACACATGTGTCATTGGGTCTTTTTGTGTTGGGACATGCGCCTACTATCTAGCCTTGGCTAGGATCATGTATCTTGACCAGGGCCGGGGTCGGGCGTGTGCCAATGCAACGTCATGCGAGGAAAATAATGCAACCTCATGCGAGGACAAAAAAAAATATAACCGGCTAGGTTGAATGGGGTGCGCCTCGCCAAAACGAGGCAAAAGTTTTACTTTTTTTTTTTAAATTAAAAAAAAAAAACTTAGCTTTCACACTTTAACCGTTGGCGTAGCTGGCGAGTCCTTTTTAGGACTTCAGGCTAGCAGATAGATAATGTTAGTCCTTTTCAGCACTTAGTATCTTATCAACGCTGATAGGGTTAGCAGTAAACGGAGTTCACTTATTTTTGGATGGTAAATGCGCTCTGATTAACCAAATAGGTTGAATGAACGCGCCTCGCCACAAGAATGCAAAAACCGAACCAAATAAACGAAGAGCGCCTCACCGAAATAAGGCATGAGTAAATTAATCAGGATCAACTCGTCGCTGCAACTCGCAACACCAACAATGTCAATTTGGAAAACATTATTCCATCTGACATCTATAAAACTGGAGGTTTGCCAAAAGAATTAGAATTGTTTGTTTGAGCTAAAGTGATGTTGAGGTCCAATATAGATGTCTCAAAAGGACTCGCAAATGGTGCAATTGGATTCATTACAGAAATAATTTGGCCACACTTTCGCAGGGCCCAAATTGTATGAAACTGATATTCTATCAGTTCGTGTTGACTTTGGATGTGATGGTGTTCATATCATTCAACCTAAGTCAATTCAATTTCCTGGGAAATATAGTTATGGAACTGCAGAAAGAAGAATGCTGCCATTAGTTCTTTCATGGGCTTCAACAGTTCACAAAATACAAGGGAGCACAGTCGATTCTGCTGTAATCTATTTGGGACCAAAATTATCTGCTAAAAGTCAAGCATACGTCGCCTTAAGTCGAGTTCGATCTCTAGAAGGCCTTAAAATTGAAGAAATTGATTGCACCAAATTAACAGGCAGAAAGCCATGTAATAATGACGCTCTAAATGAAATGGATCGCTTAAGACATTTTAGACCAGATTTACAATAAGTAAAATATTGTTTATGTTTTAGTATGTCATAATTTTTCTAACACTAAAAAGAAGAAAAAAAAATATTTAAAAATATTTTAAACACACGCTTTTAATGCACTAAAAACCCAAAAATAATTGTTCAAGGAGTTTATAGCTTGCAGTCAAAAAATGTAAATTCAGTGACAAAAAGCGTGGGGTTTTCATGCTGACCAAATGTCCAAACCATTTCATCCGTTACTGCTCTGTAAGACACAAGACTTCGTATCAACATTTTTCTCTCTTTTTTTTTTGTGTGTTGTATTTTTATTCATAGTAACTCTTCTAGTAGGTGAGTGTTCCTTGTTCCGTGACAAAAATAAAAGTAAATTGTGCAGTTTGTGTTAATATAGTACGATCATTGCTGATAATTGAGAGCCGCGCTAGCGTAGTGGTTACCACACCGCTCTGGCGACCGGGTGATACAGGATCAAACCCGGGCGACGGCATTTGAGGATTTTTCGTCGACCAGGATTTGGACTGGATTAACTCGAGACCTGGCGAGGACATTTGAAGGAGTGTCGTCGACCAGGGACTGGCGGCCCCTGAGCCGACCCAGCTGCAACGGGTACCTCCGAAATCGGCGAGTATTTGCCTGAATGGCGAGGGACACCTGTCTCTGTACAAGAAATAAAGGGATACTCACGTAAAATCAATGTCAGGTTAGACATAAATAATAACCTGAGATTTCGCCTCGAGTATTAGCGGGCGTACGGGAAAAAAAAAATTGCTGATACACTTGTTTTTTTCTCAAAGCAGATGTTCCCATGGCAGTTCCTGATTAAAAGAAATGCATTGCACCAGTTATAGAAACGACAGCAGCGGCAATGTTGAGGAATTGTAAGAACTAAGAAGACATTCGCTGTTCGTTTCATGGATAATCAAGAAGGATGTACGCCATCACCTGATCTTAAACCTGTGCAGATAAATACAATAAGGTCGATAGCGAACATGTTAGGTAAATCAGCTGGTGGAGATAATATGTATATATATATATTTTTTTTTTAAACTAAAGCTGCGGCGTTGTTTTCATTACTGAAGTCCACCGGGGGAGGGGGGGGTGGCGCTTTTGAGGGATAAGGAATAAATGCCGCTTGCCCATTGCTGTTCTCACGCAGTGCGCAGGCTAGATTATTATTTAGGAGATAATATAACCAACTTGCAATACTGATGTTACAGTCTTAATAGCAACAAGTGACTAGTAAACGATGTAGACAGTAGCGACATAAGTCAAAAAAAATAGGCCTTATATAGCAAAACAGAGATAAGTAATGGCCATCTCGAAAAAAAAAAAAGACTTCTCTACAACCCACGATCGAAGTAATAGAATAGTATTGAAACAAGTCAATAGATCAAAATACCTGGCCACGTTAATAACATCATTTGGAAGATGCATATTAAAGGTGATGAGTAGATTAGCCCAGGTAAAAGTAGCACTCTATAAAATCCTATACATAAAATCCCAGCTTTTTCTGTCAGTACATATCGCTAAGGGAAGCAACTTTGGTTGAAAGTTAGACATTAATATAGTTTCCCTTATATGTACTCTCCCGAAAATAGTAACACTTACCAAAGAAGAATGCGCAAATGAAGGTGTGCACAAAAATATTTATAGAATGTGTGATGACGTATACACACATTGGGATCTTCGCTGCTGCCACGTAGTTCGTATACTGTGGTGATGCACAGTTGTTCATTTTAATACTTTTGTTGCCGTTAGGTATAGGTGCTTTTGAATTTATGATAATTTCAGTTATTAAAGTACTAACGATGTATTTGATAATTGGTGTTGTTTTTTTAAGTGTTATAGGATTATATAACAAAACGTATGCCTGTGTGTTGTTGTCCATGCACTGTCTTCAGTGTACGTCATTTAATATTGGAGTTATTGTTTCTCCAGCAAAATATTTTACATCATGAGGCTGCTATCGCTAACTACTATGAGGTTGTGCATGGGTCTGGGAATGGTTCATTCCCATCAGGAACCCCAAGATGCAGCAATAGTGAATGCAGTCAGCGACCCATAGCTTGACTGCTTGCATCAGGATCAGCGAACCAGAGCTGATCAAGACGGTACTCCACCTCCAGGTGGTGGTCCAGGAAACAGTCTGCAGCAGTGCAGTCTGGCTGAGCGAGTATGGATCGAAATGGGAAGGCAAACCCGGTCCCTAAAAAATGCAGTGCAGAAGTCGGATGTGTCGACCGAAAGGTGCAGATATCACAGCTTAGGCGCAAACAGACACAACGCAACCACCGTCCTTTTCAGGGCGAACGAGGAAGAAGAAGAAGAAGAATTCCCATCAGAACTTTGAAGGGGGTAAAAAAAACCTCCCTTTCATATTTTAATAGTGACAGTGACCTATACCAAATCTCCGTAGATACATTATAGCTGCTTTGATTCTACTTTGATCCCTCCTCAAGCTGTCTCCATCCCCTGTCCTACTTAAGTATCTATCCACGCGCCTTCTTTCGTTCCTTTCTGGGCTCTGGCAGACGACAGAGCGCAAACCCTAAGTAAGGAACATAAATGTTTGATGAAGACTCTGTTTCACAAATTTAGCCGTCACAAGGCTGGGACAATTTGCATAATGCCGTGCAGACTATTTCACTTTGGATAAGTACACCCGTCCCCAAGCTGCTAGAGTGGTTTTTCATGATAATCAACGTTACTAAGGACGCGACGACCTTGAGACTTGGTTAAAATTATTAAGACAACTCAATGATTTAACGCTAATTTTACAATGACCGAAGTAGATCTTTTGTATTAAAGAAAAAAACAATGTTCAGCGCAATGGCTTTTAAAAATTTTAAAAACATACTTGTAAAACATTTGGACCACATCGGCCTAAGTACTTTGTTCTTGTCAACAGTAAAGGGGAACAGGATAAACCTAAACTAAGCAAATAAAAATTTCCGCCCAAGTTGTTCCGAGTAATTATAATTTTACAATTGTAATTTGTGAGTGTGTCAATGTCAATGATAAACTACTTACACTATGGATTTTATTACATCAATACTTTCATACACTTGACTCGAACCACTAGGGGATGACCATAGCATACATTAGCTGACATTAATAAACAATAACACCTGCAACAGGTCAAGTCCCCTTTAATACTATGCACACAAAGAAGCCACACACAGCTCGAAATACAAATGAAAATACAATGCAACAGGAATGCCAAAATCACTTGCAAGAATCAACAACTCAATCTATCCTTATCAAAAACTCGCGGGTACGTCATACTGAGTAACCAATACACTGACTTTCGCTCACCGGCTAAGTCCTGCACTATGATAGCGACATATTTAACTACAAATGACTTCTCATCAATGAATTACGAAAATAATGCTGGAGAAATTACACCACTGTCCTAGGCAGATGTAACCAAAAAATTAACCAAATGAATAAATGACAAGCACCCTGAATGAAAACTATGGGATCCGATATCCCAGCAAAATGCTGAAAGGGAACAACACATCGACCACTCCGGTCGGTAGCCAGAAACTCAACTGCCTTTCCCCGCCAGAATTCGGGCGCACTTCCGTACAGGTCACATGACCAAACGGGTTTTTAATTCGCATCAATGTTGTCACTCTACAGCGTGACCAATTTAATATTTTATAATATTTATACTTTGACATCCCCCCCCCCCCCCCTCCTTAAGAAAGAAAACGAAGTTTTCTTCCGCCGGAGGAGTCACGCCCAACCCCCTTCGGAGTATGAACGAACAAAGTGCCGAGACGGCACCTCCTCATCAACCTGGAGGATGCCAAAGTTGTCCAATACCATTGTCGTTCATGCCATCTCACACCATGCACCAAATACAATTTGAGAATGGACTAATCGTCCCAGGTACTGGTAGTCGTGAAAAATAACAATGACTGTCCAGACCTGGTCTATGAAATACAATATATGTTACAAATTAATTATTCATATCAAGGTATCAATAATAAGGCATAATCTCAAAGTATAAACAACCTGTCCACATACTGCAAATATACATATATAATACCATGATTTATACATATATTGAATATAACTTTATAGATATTGCCTTTATTGCATAGTGATACATAAATCATACACCATAATACATCTTCATAAACATCAACTCTAATGATTATAATACATTTCTTCCATTATCAAAGTAAATGCTCTCTACGGATGCTCCTGTTCCACACCAACTTCATAACCTGGACAAGACATCCGCTACAATATTATGTACTCTCTGAATAGGTAAAATAGTAAAGTTGAATTGCTGCAGCAATAATGCCCAGCGTGTCAACTTAGCACTGGTGGATTTAGCCGACTGCACAAATAGCAGTGGTTTATGATCTGTTTGGAGGAAAACAATACGCTCTCAACAGGTCTCGTGCCAGCTTAGGCACCATGGTACATAATTACGTACACTACAAAGCATATCATAATACAGCATTATCATGCATTGCAAAGCATTATATAATATTTACAAGTTTACAAAATCCTCATATTGATATCAACATGGTACTGGGGGCGTGTGTCAGACTCTAAAGTTCGGTTCGCATCAACCGAAACACCTTCCTGAACACTATACCGAAATTCAACCCTAGCTATTTCTGGACTATTAGCAGATGATTCTGAAGCAACGACAAATGCTTCTGCCTAACTGCATCACGCGCACCCCAGCTATTCGTAAAAGTCACCCGTGCCGTTTTGGTCTAGTCGCGCAACGACAATACCTCCACAAATCTAACCGGCGCGACCTCATCAAACACTCTTCTGAGTGTGCGCCAACTCGCACTCAAGGGGACGTTACGCACCCACACTGTGCGATCGCTAGCTGTCGGACCCTCGAATAGGTTTCTACTGCTCCTAATCATGTCATTTGGTACTTGCCGCGACCCGCGTCTACGATGTACCTTCTGGTCATCCCCCTTGGGAATTTAGTGATGCTGAGCCTCTGCTCCAGCCAGACCCACGGCACTATGCACTCCGCGTACATTGCCGACGATTAAATCGGCAATAGGAATCCTCGAGTACGAACGCGTTTACTCTCCCTGTTATGAACGGAGTGTCCACATTGATACATGATTGGGGGTAAGACTCCACTTTGCCCCCGAACGTGGTGCACTTTACCGTTTTGCCTGTAAGGAAGGAGTCGTCGATACACGACCGACGCACCCCAATTGTGGTGCATCCAGTGTCCCTCAACACCTGGACTGGCCTATTTTCCACCTTGCCTTCGTGGAGAATCACCCTGCCAGTCTCATGGTACCTCTCCTCTTGGCCCCTGACTGCTTTGTCTGATTGATTTCGCCAAGATTAGCGCTGAACTTTGCCGACACTGGCAACTAAGTCTTCTGACAGACCCGACTTCTGAATAGAATTGCCCGGATGGGCAAGTACATAATGGTGCCCCAATTGGGCCATGGACTCAATGTCCTTCGGTTGATGTTCCTGAAAGAACGCAACCAACCCACTAGAACACGAGGACAACACCTTGTCTCGCAGCACCAAGTCTAGCAAGCCACAATAGTCCTTAGTTATCCCCTTCATTTCGATCCATCTATTCAGCAGAAGTTTGATCTTCGAGATAAAATCCTCAAAGTCCTGGTCTGCGCTTGGCATCGCGTTTTTAAAATGCGTCCGGTAGTCGTCAGCAGTCAGACGGAACTTCCGGAGCAACCTTTCCTTTACTTTGTCGTAATCGGCCCTTTCCTCTAATGGGAGGCTATAGAAAGTCTCCATCGCAGGCCCCACTAGCAGCGTCTCTGTCAGCCTTATAGGCCACGCATTCGGCCTCGAATCTTTCAAGGAAGAAATCTAAGCTATCAATTTTATCATTAAAATTTGGCAGACGCTGCCTAAAGGGATGATGAGCCCCTCCAGGAGTCGACTTCTGACCACTCGCACCCACTTCCAATTTCATCAATTGTATTTCCTTATGCATCATCTTCTCTTCCAGAGCTATTCTCATTCTCTCCTTCTCTAACTCTAATTCTCTATCTTCTCTCATCTTCTTTTCTTTCAACTCGAACTCTCTCTGTTTCCACTCGTTTTCTTTTTTCATCTTCTTTTCTTGCAATTCTCTCTCTATCTTCTTTTCTTCCAATTCTCGCTCTATCTTCTTTTATTGCAACTATTTATCTTCTTTCATCTTCCTTTCTTATAACTCTTTATCTTCTTTCATCTTCTTTTCTTGCAATTCTCTCTCTATCTTCTTTTCATCCAATTCTCGCTCTATCTTCTTTTCTTGCAACTCGAATTCTCTTCTTTTTAGCTCTAGCTGTTCAGCTCGAGCATCTCTTAAGGCATTCTGATTCTTGACTGAATAAAATTCAGCTTTGGCATAGTCATTTAATTCTTTGCCAGTGTACCCACATTCTTTCCCAATCTGAATGAAAGCCTGTAGATCCATGATGTACACTCAGCATACACCCTATTATCTCCTGCAATAACTTTTCTATACCACTATTCAGTCGTATATATTTCACTTATATCACCTGTGAAATATGCAGTAATAATGCAGCATACACAATATGCAGTAATAACAGTAACTAATGATATCACTTCTCAATATACACATATATATATATATATATATATATATATATATATATATATATATATATATATATATATATATATATATATATATATATATATATATATATATATATATATATATATAAGCGTGTAAGTATAAATCACCTCACCTCTCAATGTGTACTCAACATCAACCTTTGCCTCTTATAATGTAAATATAGTCTTACTTTGCCACTTGGCTTACTGTCTCATCACTGTGAAAATTTGGTCTAACTGACCACTTAGTCTCTGAGATACACTGAAACAAACTTACTATCGTCGACAGTTGTATAATAACAACTACTACACATTGTGGTGCTATAACACCACCATACCAGCTTAGTCACAACTCAGGTTTTACTTCAAATTCTATTACGTCCGTAGACAAGCACTTAGATTTCCACTGTTTATAAATATAATCATCAGGCCTTACTGACCGATCATGTCAGTTAATAAATAATGTTCAAGCATGACTCCTAGACAGAACTTCTTTTCTAGCGAAGATTCCTTTAGGTAAAGTTCGGCAAATATTTCTGAAGACAATGTTAACCCACCATTATTGGGTTTTCTTTATAACCGTGATCTCTTAATCATCACCTGATAATAAGGGCATCCCTGTTCTCTGATCGATGATCGACAAAAAATAGGATCCAAAATGGCTTCTGGTTCCAATGAGCATTACTCACTATACAGATGCATAGTAAAGCTTCAATAAAGGCTTTGTTCATGAAAACAAATGTTTCTACATGAATCAGCATATTCTTTCATCATAACTGCTGCATACAATCATATTCAGTGCTGCTAGGTAACATGTCATTCCGACATATTAATATAGATAATCATCATGTAGACGTCTGCCCATCTAAGCCTAGCAAGGAAAAAGTTCAGCAAAAAAGTTCTTTTACCTGGGCATGGGAAATACACTAGCAGAACACATACGCCCTCTCCTGGCGTTACAGAATAAACACTGGGGAACTCATAGACTTAATAATCACATCAGAAACTATCTTCTTCCCCATAATAGATCACAGCGATCAACAAACTTCGGACTGGTCTCCGACATGGCATTCACCAGGGTCCATCATCACGGAAGACCCTCTTTCGTCTCCGCATGCGCAGAAACTGCATGACCCCAAAGTTCAGTACAAGGAAAAATAGTCCCACTTAGACATACAAAGATATCACGATATAAGACCGAATCGTCTAAAATAGACACGGAGTAAACATAGACTCGGACCATAAACATTCCTGCATAAACCTAAGCAAGAACAATCTGTTTCTGGCCCAACAAGGAACAGACCAATAAAATCTGGATTCATACGCCAAATTCGATATCCAGGGGAGATAACCCATATAACAAAAGTATCAATCAATCATGGGTGATATATCTTTGGCCAGGAAAGCATCCTGATTTTAAAAACAAATACTTTCCCTCAGACAAATAAATATTATAATAACTACATACATTGCCACCAGTAATCTGTTGGTAACAGGCACCCACACTGGTGCTATACTCAGATGACACTTCACTTATAGCTAATCTTAATAATCTAAGTTATGCAAGTGTCTCCTTTGGCAAAATGAGCACTACACAGATGAAAGAAACAAACACATCACATTACGAAAACAAAATTCCAGTCACGAGGAACAAGATGATAGACCAAGAAGAGAAGAGGTAGATTAATATATGCAATGCGTGACTGCACACGCCCAAAAACAAGGGATACCTGTAAACGTATTTACAAGATAGCAAGATGAAACAAGAGAATACACCCCCTAAACACAACAAAAGAATTACTGAATGTACACCACGATATAAATATCAACTACACGAATACGCCTAACACCAACAGGGCTTGCAATGTTAAGCAGGGCAGTCGCAGGAAATCCGTCTGCCTTACTCCACACAAAACAAACACAGCCACACCCTATAAAGAATCGGTCTAATCCAATCTTTTCCCACGAGAGGCCAAGAATGGATTGGGCTCACCACCCTTCCTCCCTTGAATACACCAATACACTATAACACCAAAGACTCAACAAAAACTACAGTCAACAATGAGGTGCTGGAAGCTATCTCTCCCACTAAGTACTATCTTCACTCCAGTGAAAAATAAACTAAATAATTTATAAGCAAAATTAATCTATAATGTATCAATATATATATATATATATATATATATATATATATATATATATATATATATATATATATATATATATATATATATATATAGAGAGAGAGAGAGAGAGAGAGAGAGACTAAGTCCTACCCAGAAAGTAGAGAAACGTAATGGAACAAAAGGAAAGAAAAAACAACAACAAACCAAGAAGCAAGCTCCAAGAATCAAATAAATAGACAGAACTATCCTACTTCAGAAGATCAGACTACACGATACATAAAATCAGACTGCAAGACAGAAAGACAATTCAGATTTTAGAGAAAAGAGAAAAGACAAATAAGAAACAATCATACCACATACTATACAAAAATTACAAACAAAACAAAACTTAACTGATGGTCCAACGGCGCTTGATCAAGAAGACATCTCAGCATTGGTGATGAATGATGAATACCACACGAACAAGACTCCACACTTGTATATCCAAATGAAAAAACACATAAGTCCAGGAAATCAGTCTTCTGTTGACCGTCTGTCTGCCAGTTGACAACAATAATATTCCTTGGCACAATAGTCTATAACTGACCAAGTAAAGCTCACTTTACAGCAACAGTCCAGAAGTCACAGCACAATACAGTATCCTCCAGAAATCGTAAGTCTTCAGCACAGTATACTCTAGAAATCGTAGCAGTCTTCAAGGTAACGTATTCTGTCTCTTCACTGGTCAACAGGCTTCACTGCACATAAGCATTCACCCCTGGTAGGGCACATCAGCGTAGTCAGGTCACATAAGAGGCGTTGGCTTTCACCCCTGGTTGGGCACATCAGCGCAGTAAGGTCAAGACAAGATGTCCAACGCGATGACCTGCGGTATCACACACCATATCAACCTCCTAACATCTATAACCTCCTAACACCAATCTCCTTCCACCCTATACCGAGGTTGACCAAGCTATCTCCCATATGACACTCCACTTACCGTCTGGGCCAATCTAACTAGATGGTACCAACACCCCAAACTCCGCTGCTCCACCTGGACCACCGTCAACAAACGACCAATAAAACCTTGAAACAACTCAAACTGCACCGCTCGAAGCAAGCTGTAATCCTACGCTACCACTTTGAAACATATCCAATCATACTTGGAAGCTCTAGAGTAAACAATTACAAAATTACTTGAGCACCACAGTATCGACCACAAAACTTCCACATATTTAACGATTGAGAATAGCAACTTACACTGCGACGCTGAAACTAGGTCAGTTACCGTAATCGAGGTCAACTGACCGTAAACAGTTCACTTCACAGACTGGCAAACACACTGACTTGCTACTGGACGACCCAAAATAACTTACTACCGTGGCTAAGCAGTAAATATGAAGGCGCCAACACACTGTGGCCTACAGCCTTCTAACATTATGTGTGCATAACTCTTTCTGGCCTTAATATAGAAAATGTAGACAATGCGGCCTATACAAAATGAACAATACCACAGGCCCCACGGCCTTCAAAATAGACGAGTCCTCCAGATGTCAATGATAAACTACTTACACTATGGATTTTATTACATCAATACTTTCATACACTTGACTCGAACCACTAGGGGACGACCATAGCATACAGTAGCTGACGTTAATAAACAATAACACCTGCAACAGGTTAAGATCCCTTTAATACTATGCACACGGCTCGAAATACAAATGAAAATACAATGCAACAGGAATGCCAAAATCACTTGCAATAATCAACAACTCAATCTATCCTTATCAAAAACTCGCGGGTACGTCATACTGAGTAACCAATACACTGACTTTCGCTCACCTGCTAAGTCCTGCACTATGATAGCGCCATATTTAACTACAAATGACTTCTCATCAATGAATTACAAAAATAATGCTGGAGAAATTACACCACTGTCCTAGGCAGATGTAACCAAAAGATTAACCACATGAATAAATGACAAGCACCCTGAATGAAAACTATGGCATCCGATATCCCAGCAAAATGCTGAAAGGGAACAACACATCGACCACTCCGGTCGGTAGCCAGAAACTCAACTGCCTTTCCCCGCCAGAATTCGGGCGCACTTCCGTACAGGTCACATGACCAAACGGGTTTTAAATTAGTATCAATGTTGTCACTCTACAGCGTGACCAACTTAATATTTTATAATATTTATACTGTGACAGTCAACGTACAACAATTAAATATTTGGTCGTGTTAAAGCAGCCTCAATGATGTTGTAACCCACACTGTTTTTGCTCTGTGCGTTATTATCATCTTAAACCCTTGTTGTGTTATATGATCCCTCTCTGGCATGACAACATATAACTATTCCCACTAGGTCAAAATGAATAGTAGCTATCACTTTCTGAATAACCTCTTACTACGACACTGCTGTTTCTACGGCTTAGCAATCACATTCATAACTGATTTCGGTTAAGTATCTATCCAAAATTGAGCACAATGTTTTCTCTTAAATAAAGCAATAAATGTCTATGAAATCTAAAAAAATCTCAGTGCTTGCGCTTTAGTTTTGGCTTGTATTACTGAGCAGTAAATTTGCCAACGTAGACTTCTTTTCACACAACATGCCTAAGAAAAATTCACCTAATCTTTTGGCCGAATACCATCACCAACCAAGATCTGCTTACTCGGAGCAAGCAAGAGGACATGCACACCATCATAGCTGGCAGACGCTGGAGCTGGGTTGGCCTTGTCCTCAGAAGAGACCCCGATGCAATCATAAGAACAGCTATGCTTTGGACCCCTGAAGGAAAACGAAAGAGAGGCCGACCAAAAACAACCTGGTGGAGGACTGTGGAGGCTGAGATGCAAAGAATGAACCAGAGTTGGGGCACGGTACGAAGGATGGCCGCCGACCGAGCAAAGTGGAATCAATTTGTTGTTGCCCTACAAGACGCCACTATGAGTGATGGCCACTGACTGCTTTGACGGTCGGCGGCTAAGGATCAAAGAAGAAGAAGAACACTTCTTCTCTGTGAATGCAGCCCCTACGGTCACATTGTACTCAGGCTTACGCAGTTTTATGGTGATTACATCTTACTATTCATCCCATGCAAGGCTAAAACCGGGAGAATTCTTCTAACCACATTTTTAGATTGCTTGCAAGATAACATTTTTTCAAACATACTTTTTTTTAAATTTATGCCACGGTTTATTTGTGTAGCTGAAGATTCATATCTGTCGTATGAAACAATTTGGCTTCCACAATATTTGCATATTATGAAAACATTCATTTTAAGTATCTCGTGAAACGAATATGGTTTCTAGATTTAAGATGAAATCCAGATTACTAGTTCAATGACATGTGCAGGTATGTTACAAAATAAGGAAGATTAGGTGTGTGTCGCGAGTATGGAAATAGAGAATGTCTGAGTTTAGACATAATATGAATTAGTAATGTTTGGAAATAGAGAAAATTAAAACCACTAATGAAAATATGGAAACAGGTAGGACTTCTAGAGAAAAGAGAAATATAATCCAATATCTTGGGTCTACTTCCCAGCCATACTCGGACTCTGTTTAAGATGTCGTACCCTCGTCCGTCCTTCCAATGCTAAATAGAATAATCTACTACAGAAAGGACTACAACAGCAAACATGAAGTGACAGTTAGTAAAGAGTGAATTCTGACTGCTTAGAACATATAAATATATTCATTAAAGAAACCACAACATTGAACCAACAAATAAGTAAATGCTGCACTAGCTCTGAAGGGCTAATGAATCTATCAATATCACAACCACAGAAAAATAACACAAGACTTCACTCAATCTTTCAGACAAAACGTCTCACTTCAAACTACCAACACCCGTACACTTTCTCACTCCCAAGAAATTCCAACTAAAGGGGTTAGGCCTCCAGTTTGGCGAAGAAACGGCCGCTCCTTTTATTAATAATCCTGGTAAGTAAGTTACTTTCTCTGTTAGAAGAAAAACCACTTCACTGTTCTACCTATGTTTAAATTTCCAGGCTATGGAGATAAGCTCTCTCTGTAACAGTGGGGTAATAAATCCTATGAATTAACAATTTCCGGTGGCTGGAGGCCACACTAGCAGGTGGAGGAGATTAAAACGAGTGCAGAAATATTTACACACCCACTGATCCAAATCTATCCAATTGACAAGAACTTTTGCTGCCGAGCAAGTATCCAGTCGGCGCGCTGAGGCACCTTTTATACTGGATAATGAAGACTTGAACTATAAAAACAGGTGACGAGTACTGGCAACTGACTACTCCTCTCGGTTATTATATCAGTGTACGCAGAGGTAACCGGCTATCAATGGGTTGGACAGTGTTGTTGAAACTGACTGGATGGCAGAGGTAATAGCCCGTATGTGTCGAGATGATGATTAACTCCAACTGGCGGCAATCTGTGCTGTAGGTAAATAATCCAGGACGCAAGGCTACTGCTTACGTGTAGGTAATAGAAATCGATGTATAGTGGTATACTCCAAATCAACTGGCTGTTAATGGGTCGGGTAGTGTTGCCAAAAATGACTGAATGGCAAAAGTGACAGCCCGAATGTGCTGGAGCAATAGACACTTTCAACAATAGGCTGCAGTTCGTAATTCACTCCACAGCCTTATAACTGAAACCTGGCAGTTTGACGTAGAATGCTTGGTAATAATTATTATGTTGACAATTGTAATCCCTGACAGCAGCTAACCACATCAGGAAACACAGACAAATGTGCTGACCAAGGCTCTGAAAATGTACAGCGATATCGCATTACTACATGTAGCCTACTCCTTCACAGTTAATCTCTCACCCATGCAAAATATAAACACACTTCCACTTTCCACTCTCCGTTTCTCTCACTCACAAAATCAAACCAAACTCTCCTTCTCCGTTTCCCACCCCACGCAAATCAAAACAGGCTCTTCTCAGTACAGTCTCGCCCACTTTATCGATCGAAAATCTCTGGTCGCTCGCGAGTACGTCAGTTTTGGCTGCGCGGCGTGACCAATTTATTTTTAGAATGGCTGTAGCCAACGTATTCCCCTCACACACATAAAGCTTACGAGCATAATCGTACAGTTCAAATTTCCCCAAGATACTAAAAAATTTCCCGTGGGTAAATTACTCGGTAAATAATAACACTCGATATGTTACAAAAATAGCACTGAGCTGATACTCAGTATTTACAAAATAGTAATACTCTTTACAGTAATATTCCACACACACAAAAACCAAGTGGGAAAAAAAACTTGATAAAAATTAGCGTTACACCGGTTCACTGTTTCTGACTTAAGAAAACCCCACGCCTAAATAACACTTAATGATTATGGATGGGGCTCACTTAATAAAATTCAGAGCATCCCGGTCACGAAAAGAAATTTACCTTAAGGGATAAAAGAAAGAAGATATATTTAACATGAATTAAAGTAACACGTGATCTCAATTCTATTAGATTAAGCTAACGCCCCAATGAATTAAATAAGTAAATGAACTTATCGAAGACAGAATAATTCTTTAGCACGTGAGCTAGATGAAACAAATTCAGACGTAAGACCTAGGGGAGAGACTTCCCTGGCTACTCAAGATACAGGAGAAGGGCGTAATCTGCCGCCCGCTGGCGGTTCTACGAGCGACAGGTGTTCACGAGCCGAGACGAGGGCGGCACAATTAAAAGGGTAGAAGTGTTCACTGTGTCCACGATTCTTTGTAAATCAAAGAATACAGGGAACTAGCCGTCACCTACTAGAAAGGCAGAATAAAAAGGACCTTTGGCTAGATGCCGATGTCCACGTGTAAAGGGATGGAATTAGCCTGTCCAACGTAAGAGTGACATGACTAATGCCAGAAATAGCGCCATTAAGAGCTATAAGACAGAAAAGTAAGCGTAAACAAAAATTAGAGAACAAGACAGGGCAGACCACTCGGCTAAAAGTGACAGAAATTTCTCCAAATCACGACAGTGTGCAAGAAGAGACACATACAGAAACGGCTAATGATTTCTTTTGGCCAGGTTACACCAATGTTTAAACTTCCTCCTGAGAGTCGAACATGGACATAACAAAAACCACAGAAAGGTATATTATGAAAAAAGCTTAATGGCGACTAACAAAGGAAACTAAATAAGATATGTCAATTGAGGAGGAAACATTGACACCGATTCTTGCTTGCGATCAGTGCCGGTTTGCTATATCGGTGTATTGTTGTGTTCCAATTTTTTTTTTAAATTATAATTACAGTGGTCAACTTACTGGGTTTCTCTTACCAAACCTAGCTACATTAATAAAAGGAGGCAACCCGGGGAAAAAGTTATTTGTCATTTAATTATCTCCCTTGTAAACACCGAATTACTTCACTGGTAAAGATGATAAGTGTAACGTACTCTGTTGGGACATTATGACGTCATGTTGTGAAATTGTGACGTCATCTTGCACTGCATCTTTCGGGGCTCGTATACTTCAGAGCAGGAACTTTTTGTACCCCAAACATTATATGGATTCTGTGTATGGCATAATGTGTATCTGCTTTAACATTACCATTCGTGAGGGTGATAGATTTATTGATGTGTACAGTCTGAAGCATCAATTAAAACTGATTAAAACTGCATCACAAGAATTAACGCTCTAGAAGTGATTGAAAAATAAAGCTTTCTCTCATTTCTTTAGAAAAAAAAAATAAGTTCAGCACGTTTAGTAGACCAAAACTACTACTGTATACAGGACTTATCGGGGACAACATTTTTTTTTTTTTTTTTGAGAAATGCACAGGCGAAACGCAAACCCGATCTTCATGGGAAGTAAGACAATCTTTATTGTTATTATTATTATTATTATTATTAGTATTATTATTATATATATATATATATATATATATATATATATATATATATATATATATATATATATATATATATATATATATATATATATATATATATATATATATATATATATATATAGACACACACACACAACACAAGGAAGCTAGGTGTCACGAAATACGCTCGTTCTCTTTTCTGGATGTGCTCTCCTCTCGCTAATTCTTCCAGTATTCGTTGCTTTCGCTTTCATTGTTCAAGGTTTTCTTATCTCATCTTGTCACACCTCTCACCCACCCTTCTCTCCTGGTTATTTTCTCCTGTATAATCGGCGACACATAGCGAAGGAGCGAACTTGCCACATTGACTTTTCACTTATCGCCAGCCCCAAATGGAGTAAGAGTCTACACTGAACGACATTCCTATTGTTAACACAGTCTTTTTTGTCTGGGAAGATAAAGTTGGGACAAAGTTGGAGTGACAGACAATGCTATCAAAATAAGAAAACTAAAAACGCAAGATGAGCTTTTATTGCATAGGGAAACAGGAGATAAAGAGAATTCAAGTCCAACGCACAATAATAATCTTCAACTCAAATGTCAAGTCAGTCCTGTTGTATGACTCTGAAACATGGAGAACAAGAAAGGAAACAAAATTAAACAGATAGATTTTCATAAATGGAGGCTTGCGTAGAATAGAAGGATTGAAGTGGAATGACAAGATCAATAATGTGGAACTGATGACAAGAACCAGACACGTGCCAGTGGTACAAAAGATGCGAAGAAGACGCTGGATATGGATAGGACACACACTGAGGAAACATATTGATAGCATTACCAGGCAGTCCTTGTTCTTTAATCCCTAGTGTACGAGAGGTAAGGAAATGTCAAAGAACACACGGAGACGAGAAGTGAAGACAACCATGAATGTGATTTTAAAAAAAGACACTGAGTTGATGGCACAGGACAGGAAAAATTGTTATTTGTTTGTTGAAGTCTTTAAGCAGTTGAAAGATGGTCTCCAGCATTCTTTCTTTGACTCTCTATTTCTCTCTCCCTCTCTTTCTCTCTCTCTCTCTCTCTACCCCTCCCGCCCCCCCCCCCCTTTTTCAGTCTGTTTCTTTCTTCCAGTATGTCTTCCTGTCCCTTTTGTGTTTTTCAAACGATATCACTAAGCCTTCATTTTACGCCATCTTTGTCCCTGTCCAGTTGTATTTTGTACCTGTACAGTTTGCCTTTGAATGTACTGGCTATCTGTTTTTGTTTTTCATGATTATTATCTGAGCTAGCCAGCTTCATCTTCTTGACTGGTCCCGAGACAGTTGGTACTCATTCTAATATGTTGGGATTTTCTCGCCGAACTAGACTTTACTATGGGAAAGGTCACAGTCCCCATAAATGCAGTGTGATCCTGCCCCTGTTAATAATGTGTGATGTACGTGTGTGCTGTAACTATGTCATGTACAGTGTCAACGTTCTACTAGACAATGTTTCTTTATAAAACAGTTGACCCTTGTATATCTATGTAATCATCAAAACCAAGTCGACGGTAAAGGTAACAATCGAAATTCATTCAAGCGTGAAACTGCGTCTTCTTAGGCAGGCATTTTGTTTTTTATCTTTCAAAGGATCCAACGACAAAACACAGAGTCTTTGAATAACGAACCGTAAAAACAGTAACCTCAAAGAATCGTTAATGGAAACTATTTTAATTTTAACAAAATACATTTATTTTAAATATATTTATTTATTTTTTACAAGTTCATTGCTGTTTTATCTATACGATTTCTATTTTTCATTATATTCCTATATTTTTTGTCGCCCTTCTCCTTCCTCATTATTTTTTTCACTTTTTAAAAATTCTCGTTTTCACTTTTTAAACTCTATCTGTTTAGTTGTGTGCGTTCATACACTCGATTTCAGCCCAGCTCTTGCCGGAGTAACCACAGTGATAATAACGATTAGCTTCTTTTCATTTCAATGCTTCTTTACTAATTTCTTATGACTTATCTGTACCGTTTCAGTGAGTCTTGTCCCTGAAGAATAGGTCGTTGTTGAAACACAGGCTTTTCTTTGCCCTCTATTTCTGTAAGACTATCCAACTTCCCAATTTAGTTGTTCTTATTATTTTCAATAGTCTCTTCTCCTCATTATCGTATTAAAAACCTTTACTGTTGTACCGTTTTTAAGTTTACTTTTTCTTCTTCTTTGATCCTTAGCCGCCGACCGTCAAGGCAGTCAGTGGCCATCACGCCTGGTGGCGTCTTGTATGGCAACAACAAATTGATTCCACTTTGCTCGGTCGGTGGCCATCCTTCGTACAGTGCCCCAACTCTGGTTCACCCGTCTCGTTCATTGTCCTGACATTCCAAAATCCTATTCGTGTTTCGCATTTTGCGGTCAGGACGTCCGTTTTCGTTTCAGTGGCTTCCTTTCGGCTTTCACCACTGACAGTCATTCGAGCCTCAGACTCCGAATGTCCATCCCGCAGCAAAGTTTGTTCATTTGTTGTCGTTTCCGTAACTTCATTTCTTTTTACATAGACAGGGGTGTCAGCCCTATGCTAAAACTCCCAACCTGGAAGACCAGGGTGTCTGCTTTAGTCTGACCCCTGCCCGCGCAAACCTGACCAGCTTGGTAGAACCTTCCAGGAGTAAAACTCCCGCTGGCATAGCTCTGGGGGTAATCAGGGTACGTGTCGTGAAATTCTAATCCACATATCTAAATTAGAAAGTAAATGTAAAGCCTAACGAACTAATTCAATAAAAGGAAAGAAGAATGGTAAAAGAACAGTGCGGTCACAATAGCGTACGTCTGTGTTATAGAACGTCATACTACCTAAACAAGAAATCCCCTTTTTCTACTTCGTCTGCATAATTGTAGCGCTTTCACGTTTGCTAGTAAAGCCTACTGCATCAAATACACGCGTTTCTAAAAATAAAAATGGTACTGTGTTTCTTAGAAAACCTTGAGATAGACACACTGCGTAATGACCTAGATTTAATATTCCATTAATGTCATTTTATGCACTACGTAAACGAAAAGACAGACGGGCTTAGAAGAGAGAGAGAGAGAGATGTACGGAGGAACGCATGCAATACTACCACGTCGTCTCGCGATATGAAATTAATGCCACCCCACGCGAAAGGCATGCAGGCTTGCTTTTTTTTAACTAAACAGTAATAAAAAACACTACCAATACGAGGTAAAGTTTTAAAAAAAACATGGTTAATGCTTATTAGGAAACATGACACAATACTGTTTTACGTCTGAAATCCTGACATTAGCCTGACAGTACAGAAGACACCCCATCGTATAGAAGTGAATGGGTGGTAGAAGAAAATACATATTTTGAACGCAGCCACTTAGCTCCATTAAACTTATATATTTGGGTGCCTTAGGACTTGCTGACAAAGAATATGTTAGGTGTTAAGCAAATAGTCTAATAATTAACAAATTATAGCCAAAATACTATAGTTGTGTTGTCTGACAATACAGGATCATATTTGCTCATAATGGCGTGTTTGGACACTGCTTTAGAGGAAATGAGGCCACCACGTTAAATCCGATTTGATTGGCTAAAATAATATGTAAGGCGAAACATGATTAGTCGATTGCAGATACTATTTTTGGTTGTTAATGGAAACGATAGGAAGGGTACATTTTTTCAAAAGCTTTTGTAAACATGGTCTCATTGGCTAGACCATTTAATATAGTCAATTAGGAGCGTCTGTTCAGTGCCACTTTTTGAAAATAAACTTTGTAGAAGCAAGTGCGTTGAGAACCAGCTCATATGTTTCTAATAAAAGCCTGGGACAGAGGCAGATCGTAATTGTGCCATAACTCATCGCCAGTCAACGTACTTGTTTAATATTTCTTTGAATTGTGGTAAGCTAGACATATTTGATATCTTTTTGATGAAAATTGAATGTGAATTGATAATTGATGTCTGTATGTGTGTGGTTCAGTAACAAACATGAGGCAAAGCCTAGATATTGCTCCACCATGAACAAAACTTGTCGGAGAGGAGTATAACTGCATGGGATTGCCAAATAGTACTATGACACCTATCTTATTGAATAGAAAGGAAAAATGCTGAAATTGCAGAGGCGTTGTAACCATTAGGGAGAGGAATACTGGTGTATATTGTTACATGAGAAGCTAACAGTTGGCCTACCGCGCTGAACTCGGTGTTTGTTATGTCTTGTGCTTCAGTGTGGAAATAGATTATAAATTAGTTCTGAAGTAGGAGGTACAACCTTCTTGTTTCAGGGACCGTGGTACTAAAGTATTAAAGCAGCACCTGGTCTGAGTTTTGCTGAATCCAGAGGCTGGTAGCATACTCCTTGGTCAAGATATCGACCAGTGTTGTTTCTCAAGAAAACGGTGAAGCAAACGAGCAGAGGAGTCAGTTATCCTGCCGCCCACACAGAAGTTAAGATTTTGTTGGCCAGAGCAGCTCAATCTTGTGTATACCCCCCTCTAAAATTGACTGTACATTAAATCAAGAGGGACAGTTATTTGTTTCAAATAAAAGAAACTGTGAACCTTTCCAATATTATTTCCACCAGAAACAAACACTTGAAGTCATGATGACAAACAACAACCTAGCTTGAAAAGCCAGTATTACCTCATAGTACTACATCACTACTTACACACATATTGTAATAATAATATATGTCAATACAAAGATCTTATCTTTAAATTGTGTACATACAACTTGTGATTACATTTGATTGTGATTCCTGGTTCACTTTGTAGTTGAATCAGGATATCTATTATTGAAAGGAATTAATACATATTTTAAAAGTTAACACGTGACTTATTAAGATAGTCTTATAGAGTGTTCTATGTATGTGAGTGTCACAGTGTTGTAAAGTATTGTGGATTAAATTAAATTGTGTATCTGTCTGTTCTTTGTTGTGAATATACACTTCAACACTATCATAACCCTAGACATTCAACGTAGTCATCACAATATTCCAGAATAAGTCTGACTGAGGTCTAAATGTGGAAGCAAAGTAAGGTCATCTGTAATACACCACACTTATTAGATACAGATACCTTCACAGCTGATCTCAGTCAGTACACTAAGTCCCCTATAAATATTTATATCATCCCACTTTACCACATATATTGGGGGCTCGTCCGGGATTTTGAATCTTCTCCTATTATATATATTGGGGGTAATTCACTTCAGGGAATAATAAAAAATTAAAAGGTATCCTTGGGTGGCAATAAATAAGGTTGATCTCTCAGTGCTTGTGGTTGTCCTTAGATAATTAGTTATAGATTGACTTGTTTAAGTTAGACATTGTATAAATTTGCCTGTTAGAAAATGGCCGACCTGGCAAAATTTCGATCTGCTGCTATGCAGGCTGCTAAAGAGTTAGGAATGGACTGGCAAGTTATGATTGCTTATGTCACTACTGAATGTGACAAATTTATTGAACGTGAAGAAAAAAGATTAGAAAAAGAAGCTGAAAGAAAGTTAGAGGCTGAAAAAGAAATTAAGAGGTTGCAGATTGAGGCAGACAAAGAGGCTAGGGCATTAGAGGCTGAGGCTAAGAAGTTACAATTGGAGACAGAAAGAGAGGAAAGAAGGCAAGCTGCAGAAAGGGAAGCAGAGGAAAGAAGGCAAGCTGCTGAAAGGGAAGACAAGCGATTGGCTGCAGAGAGGGAAGCAGAAGATAAGAGATTACAGAGGGAGCACGAATTACGACTAAGGGAGTTGGAATTTCAAGGCCATGCTCCTGAAAATGGTGCCAGTCCTTTTACCTCTGATGCCACTGATAGTCAGGGATCCTCAACCTCAGCTATGAATTTTCATTTAGATCATTTTGTTGAGAAAGAAGATGATATCGAGAGCTATCTAAATAGATATGAACTATTAGCTAACACGTATGGGTTAAAGAGAGAAAGGTGGAGCTTAAAGTTATCACAAGGGCTTCGTGGTACAGCTTATGATGTTTTTGCCAAAATGAGCAGAGATGATCAAGAAAATTATGACATGCTAAAGCAGGCTCTTTTGTTAAGATATGAAAAGAATGGAGAATTTTATAGAAAAAAATTTAGGAATGCTAAACTACTGTCAGGTGAAACCTATCACCAGTTCTCTGCACGGTTAGAGACATACTTGGAGAAATGGACTTCTCTGGGGAAAACCCAAGATCTTAAGGAAATGATCCTTATAGAACAATTAAGAGAGTCCATGGCTCCAGACCTGAGAAAGTTTCTCATGGAACAAGGTGCAGAGAGACTGGGTGAGTTACTAAATGTCGCTGAAAGGTATCAGGCAGCTCAAGCAGAGGTAACAAGTAATAAAAAGAAACAGGTAGATAATTTTAAGGCACCACAGAACTTTAATAAATTTGATCCTAGAGATCAGAACAAAGGTAAGCACCAGTTTGATAGGCCACGGTATGACAATAAAAATAAAACCCCACAATTCGATGAAAGGAAATTTGATGAAAGAAAATCTTTCAACCAAGGAAGGAGGTGGTGTAAAAATTGTAGGATAAACAATCATGACACTGACCGTTGCAGAAGGAATAATATAGTAATGGCCACCCTTCAGGTCAGGTCGACCTCTAGACAGGAGGAGGATATTATGATAAATACCACTCCAGAAGAGATGAAGAAGGCACAGGCTGGGGATAAGACCCTCAAGCCTTGTTTTAGAAAATTGTCAAAGTGTCACACACCTACAAGAAAAGGAGACTTCTATATGAAGAACCACCTGATATACTGGAAGACTGGAACTAGATCCAAAGGTCAGGGACAGCTGGTACTTCCAAAAAGGTATAGGGAAGACTTAATAAGGAGCTTACATGTGAAACAAGATGGGGACCATGAGAAAATAGGTACCATCATTCAAAAGGTAGCTCAGAATTATTATTGGCCTAAGGCAAGGTGGGACATTGAAAATTTTGTAGAGAGATGTGGCATATTACATGAGGGAACACCCACAAGTGGGAATAGTGATCAGGACCTCTACACGCCACGGGGCAAACGTAGGCCTGACACTGAAAAGAAAAATAAATTTAATAAAGTGGACCAAGTGGAATGGGAAGCCCCTTTTCACGGACAATCTTCGATTGGATGTTTTACAATGGCCACGATGCAGAGAGTGCAAAAAGATGTCTTACCCCAGGATAAGCCGAAAATCCCTCAATCGGACTTATTTAAACTGGAGGAAGAAGATGTAGAGAGGAGATCTCTCACAAGGAATTTTAAGTGGGGAGAGAGCCCAAAGAGAAAAATTGGTAGCGGTCGTTTTGTGCAGGATGATTTTGGGAAGAAAATTCATCACTACAGTGCTTCTAGTGGAAGAGACCCTACCAGTGCATGGAAAAATAGGCAAGAAAGCTAAAGACAGAGATTTGGCTGTGAGAGAGAAGGTTCTGCTTCTTCTACCCGGTAGTCAGAATAAGTTACAAATTGGATGGCAAGGTCCATATACATTTCTAGAGAAGGTGTCTAGAACCAATTATAAGATAGATAAGAAGGGGAAAGAAAAAATCTATCATGTGAATCTCCTGAAGAAATATTTGGAAAGAGAAAATCAGGAAGAGACACACTTCTTGACCTTGTCTGTTGCCCCGAAGATGAAAAAGGAACCACTTTCATCATTAAAATATATTTCTGGAAAAACTAACTTGGGTGCGGATTTTCTAAGCCGCCATCCGTGTGATGAGAATCACCGTAAGCACCAGGACTAATATTAAATTTCTCTATGTGTATATAGAATTATGGACTGACATATAATGTCTGTTTTAAGTGGGGAGAATTTGTCGTGAAATTCTAATCCATATATCTAAATTAGAAAGTAAATGTAAAACCTAACGAATTAATTCAATAAAAGGAAAGAAGAATGGTAAAAGAACAGTGCGGTCACAATAGCGTACGCCTGTGTTATAGAACGTCATACAAGCTAAACAAGAAATCCCATTTTTCTACTTCGTCTGCATAATTGTAGCGCTTTCACGTTTGCTAGTAAAGCCTACTGCATCAAATACACGCGTTTCTAAAAATAAAAATGGTACTGTGTTTCTTAGAAAACCTTGAGATAGACACACTGCGTAATGACCTAGATTTAATATTCCATTAATGTCATTTTGTGCACTACGTAAACGAAAAGACAGACGGGCTTAGAAGAGAGAGAGAGGGATGTACGGAGGAATGCATGCAATACTACCACGTCGTCTCGCGATATGAAATTAATGCCACCCCACGCGAAAGGCATGCAGGCTTGCTTTTTTTCAACTAAACAGTAATAAAAAACACTACCAATACGAGGTAAAGTTTTAAAAAACATGGTTAATGCTTATTAGGAAACATGACACAATACTGTTTTACGTCTGAAATCCTGACATTAGCCTGACAGTACAGAAGACACCCCATCGTATAGAAGTGAACGGGTGATAGAAGAAAATACATATTTTGAACGCAGCCACTTAGCTCCATTAAACTTATATATTTGGGTGCCTTAGGACTTGCTGACAAAGAATATGTTAGGTGTTAAGCAAATAGTCTAATAATTAACAAATTATAGCCAAAATACTATAGTGGTGTTGTCTGACAACACAGGATCATATTTGCTCATAATGGCGTGTTTGGACACTGCTTTAGAGGAAATGAGGCCACCACGTTAAATCCGATTTGATTGGCTAGAATAATATGTAAGGCGAAACATGATTAGTCGATTGCAGATACTATTTTTGGTTGTTAATGGAAACGATAGGAAGGGTACATTTTTTCAAAAGCTTTTGTAAACATGGTCTCATTGGCTAGACCATTTAATATAGTCAATTAGGAGCGTCTGTTCAGTGCCACTTTTTGAAAATAAACTTTGTAGAAGCAAGTGCGTTGAGAACCAGCTCATATTTTTCTAATAAAAGCCTGGGACAGAGGCAGATCGTAATTGTGCCATAACTCATCGCCAGTCAACGTACTTGTTTAATATTTCCTTGAATTGTGGTAAGCTAGACATATTTGATATCTTTTTGATGAAAATTGAATGTGAATTGATAATTTATGTCTGTATGTGTGTGGTTCAGTAACAAACATGAGGCAAAGCCTAGATATTGCTCCACCATGAACAAAACTTGTCGGAGAGGAGTATAACTGCATGGGATTGCCAAATAGTACTATGACACCTATCTTATTGAATAGAAAGGAAAAATGCTGAAATTGCAGAGGCGTTGTAACCATTAGGGAGAGGAATACTGGTGTATATTGTTACATGAGAAGCTAACAGTTGGCCTACCGCGCTGAACTCGGTGTTTGTTATGTCTTGTGCTTCAGTGTGGAAATAGATTATAAATTAGTTCTGAAGTAGGAGGTACAACCTTCTTGTTTCAGGGACCGTGGTACTAAAGTATTAAAGCAGCACCTGGTCTGAGTTTTGCTGAATCCAGAGGCTGGTAGCATACTCCTTGGTCAAGATATCGACCAGTGTTGTTTCTCAAGAAAACGGTGAAGCAAGCGAGCAGAGGAGTCAGTTATCCTGCCGCCCACACAGAAGTTAAGATTTCGTTGGCCAGAGCAGCTCAATCTTGTGTATACCCCCCTCTAAAATTGACTGTACATTAAATCAAGAGGGACAGTTATTTGTTTCAAATAAAAGAAACTGTGAACCTTTCCAATATTATTTCCACCAGAAACAAACACTTGAAGTCATGATGACAAACAACAACCTAGCTTGAAAAGCCAGTATTACCTCATAGTACTACATCACTACTTACACACATATTGTAATAATAATATATGTCAATACAAAGATCCTATCTATAAATTGTGTACATACAACATGTGATTACATTTGATTGTGATTCCTGGTTCACTTTGTAGTTGAATCAGGATATCTATTATTGAAAGGAATTAATACATATTTTAAAAGTTAACACTTGACTTATTAAGATAGTCTTATAGAGTGTTCTATGTATGTGAGTGTCACAGTGTTGCAAAGTATTGTGGATTAAATTAAATTGTGTATCTGTCTGTTCGTTGTTGTGAACATACACTTCAACACTATCATAACCCTAGACATTCAACGTAGTCATCACAATATTCCAGAATAAGTCTGACTGAGGTCTAAATGTGGTAGCAAAGTAAGGTCATCTGTAATACACCACACTTATTAGATACAGATTGTTACGGTATATGATATTAACGCCGTCTGCTAAAGGTTATCGGACGTGCAATCGTAAAGGTTAAGACATTTAATATATTGCGATAGATGTTTCAATTATTGAACGCTCCATACACGATCGATTATGACGTGTCTAGCGTTGTTTAGGACACAGTCGGTAACTAGGAGACGCTACCCTTTGTTACTTGACCGCCAAGCTGAATAGCTGCGTTTTTCTAACCTTCCAATTCAATGGCATGATATAGCCATTTATATGTGCATTTTTGATGGACCAGGGTCAGTCCTAGAACTCTATATGAGAGGAAAATTTATGGAGGTTAGTATTTAACTAGAATTCTCAGAAGGAGGAGAATAATCGTCAAATTCGTATGAAATATTCAGACTCGCAGTCTCACTGTCGGCAGGTAGCCATGTCTAGCTGCGCGTGCATATAGCTGTGATGTTCTGACGACAATACTGCATTGTATCCTTAAACGGACATTGACACGTAAACCAGCAGTCTACGTTATTGATTAATTTATGCATGACTTATAAGGACTTATGTTCTGTTCCTATTTGAAATGATCATCCTGTGTGTACATGTGATTAAATATTACGGACTCAATCTGAAGGCATTAATTACTTCATTAATGTTGCTGAGTTCAAGTTACATGAACTACTTCTTCATACCATGCTACTGAGTTGTATGAACACCTTCACCCTAATTCGCGTAATACTAAACAAAGCACGATTAACAAGAGATCACTAAAGTAACCATACTCAGTGCATGATCTTCAACCGGCAAATAACTCAGCAACAAAGTGGTGGCCAGTGTGGGGAACGAACCCACGACATTCGCGTTATCAACAACAAGTTATGGTCCCGTATACTTTTAGACAGTACATTCTTCAACATACACATGACTCACATTGTGCTGGACATATGGGATATACTCGAACACGATCTCGAGTACTGTCTTCATTCTTTTGGCCAGGAGTGTCAAGAGATATTTCGCAGTATGTACGTTCCTGTACTACATGCCAAGAAGTGAAAGCACGTGGAGCTTTTCACACGGCGCCTATTCAGGCTTGCGATATCTCAGTAAGACCGTTTGACAAGATGGCCATAGATATTATTGGTCCATTGCTACCATCGGCCAGAGGACATAGATTCGTCCTTACGTGCATTGATTTGTGCACACGATGGCCAGAAGCTATCCCATTAAAGACCACCACTACCACAGATGTAGCTGATGCACTACATCTCATCTTTTCTAGAATAGGGTTTCCTAGAAAACTTTTATCAGACCATGGGTCACAGTTTATATCTGACACCATGAAGGAAGTCATGAAAACTTGGAACATTGATAGGAATTTAAGTAGTATTTATCATCCGATGAGTAATGGTGCGGTTGAAAGACTTAACCGTACACTTAAACAACTACTACCTAAGGTTACTGCTAAGCACCCTCATGACTGGGACAGAGCACTCCCAGCTGTTCTATTTGCTTATCGGGAGGTACCGCATGAACAAACTGGCTTCTCTCCCTTTGAATTAGTTTTTGGTGCTCCCCCAAGAGGTCCTATGGGACTAATAAAAGACTTATTAATTGACGAGGAGATGACTCAGGACACTCAGTCATCTTACGAGTATGTGATTAATCTTCGGAAGAACATTATTGAGTCTTGCCAGTTGGCAACAGCTTCTTCTGAGGCTGCAAAAGCTAAGGCTCGATCTCTACAAAATAGGTCTCGACGATTACGCCAATTATTCCCAGGCGACGAGGCTTATGTGTTACTTCCCCACAATAACAATAAATTATTGATATCTTGGAATGGTCCTTACAAAGTCATTGATAAAATTTCCGACGTTGATTACGTCTTAGATATCAAGGGACACAAAAAGATATTTCATATTAACATGCTCAAGCAATTTCATACACGTCCTGAACACTTACAGTCAATTTTTCATGAACTAGATGACACCACAGTATCTACTTGTTATTATTCTAACTTATCCGTCATCCAGGAAGAAGAATCTTCTTTTCCTGAGGTACAGTTACCGTTACCGGTACCAGTAGTTCAACCTACTGAATCTTGGCGGGATGTAACCATCTCTTCAACGGTTACACCGCAACAGCGTCTACAGATTGCTAATCTATTACAATCTTATCCAGATGTGTTGACCGGCGTCCCGGGTCGCACATCGGCTATCAGTCATGACACTACTCTCAATGATGATACACCTATTCGTGTACATCCCTATTCGGTTCCTTTACATTTCCTTGCTAAAACTACTAAGGAACTTGAACAGATGTTGTCTCTGGGAATCATTGAGACTAGTAATTCGCCATTCTCTTCTCCATTAGTGATTGTCCGGAAGAAGGACAATAACATCAGACTATGTGTTGATTATAGAAAATTAAATGCTAAGACTATAGTTGACAGCGAACCACATCCACTTATCGATGACTTACTGCCACGTCTATCCAACGCAACTATATTTAGTGAGATAGACTTAACTAAAGGTTATTGGCAGATACCACTGACCGAAAAGGCTAAGTACTACACCGCATTTTCCACTCCACAAGGTCTATACCAGTGGAATGTGATGCCTTTTGGGCTTGTTAATGCGCCAGCTACCTTCATTCGCCTGATGCGACAAATTTTATCAGGTAGACCAGACGTTATTACATATATTGACGACATATGCTTGTTTAGTTCGTCGTTTGAGGAACATGTTTCGGGACTTAGATATGTTTTCGACACTTTAAGGAATTATCATCTAACAGCTAAACCTACAAAGGTTCAAATCGCGTGTAATGAGATAACCTTTTTGGGACATATCATTGGATCGGGATATATCCGAACGTTACCTAGTACAGTCTCCAAAATTCTAAACATAGCAGTTCCTCAGACGAAGAAACAGGTCAGGAGTTTGTTAGGACTTGTTCAATATTACAGTAGATTCATACCAAACTTGTCATCCATCACGGCTGTATTGTCTTCATTGTTAAAAAAAGACATGCCGGTGAAGGTGACATGGACTGGTACATGCAATGAAACTTTCAACAAAATTATAAATTTGTTCTCGCATGAACCAATTTTAAGACTTCCCGATGCTTCCAAAAGATTTTTCTTACGAACAGATGCTAGTAACTACGGCATTGGTGCATGCCTGCTCCAGAACCATGATGGCGTTCTACATCCTACCTTATATATTTCAAGAAAGCTAAAGCCGGCAGAAACAAAGTATTCCACAGTGGACAAGGAACTTTTATCTGTGATATGGGCAATAACTAAACTTGAAAAGTTCTTGCTTGGTGCTCCCTTCACCATACAGACGGACCAACGTGCTGTAGCATCTTTGCGTCGATCTAACCATAAGAGCCAAAAACTCGCCAGATATGCAATCATCCTACAGCCATTTGAATTCTCCATTGAACATATTCCTGGCACTGAAAACATTGTGGCGGATGCGTTGTCACGTAATCCTATTGACGACGAATAATCAACATTAACATTCCTAAAACATATCAACTATAAGGGAACTAACCTTGCCTTCAATTTAAACTTTATAAACACTATATGCATCACAGAATTGAACTAAAGACAATCAAGGTATACATATTGACATTGAAACTTCGTCTAACGTCCATACACGATATATGAATATTCGTTGAACAATCATGGAACAATATCTGACGACAAGTCGAACTTATTATCCTATGTGCACTTAATTCTTGGATGCTGGGATAAATGACATTTCTTTCCAACGTAAACGTTTGAACATTTTTGCCTAAAAGAATTCATCAGGATCAAGACTACGGATGGATCATCATATCCTATAATAATTAATTAGTTAACTTAACTTCTTAATTGAATTATTATCAATAAAATGAAATGTGAGAAAAAAAATGAAATAAAAGAACAAAAAAAGAGAACGAAATATAAAAAGAAGAAATTATGAAAAGAGAAAATAAATCTCACACAAGTATTAGATTAATATTTTTTTTAATGTACCTATACATTATTTAGTTAGTTAAATTAGATAGCTATTATTCACTAACACTTAACACACACAATTAAGTTAAACTTATATTCGAATTTCTTTCTATTTCTTCTCACTTATTTTGTCTTTTCTTCTCTCATAACATCGCGTTACATTAGAACCTCAATAATTTAACTCTTAGTTTAATTAATTAATTTAATTTTAATTAGTCAAATTAATTCCTATATGACATACTAATACGACAGACCTTACTTTAATTTAATTCTATCATTCACTATTAACATTGGACATTTTATTTAGTTGATATAATAATATGTATAATATTGATATATAATGTGATTAATGTTAGATGACTATGACAAATAGTTAGTTGACATGACCGCGACACGGTTCTACTCAGAACATCGTCGGCCATATGTCACGATTGTGTTAAATTTTGTTTTTTCGAAAAATTGTTAAGTCGGATAGATCTTGAAAAAAAATCTATCGATTTTTTTTTCCCCCGGTGTACAGGGAATTGTTACGGTATATGATATTAACGCCGTCTGCTAAAGGTTATCGGACGTGCAATCGTAAAGGTTAAGACATTTAATATATTGCGATAGATGTTTCAATTATTGAACGCTCCATACACGATCGATTATGACGTGTCTAGCGTTGTTTAGGACACAGTCGGTAACTAGGAGACGCTACCCTTTGTTACTTGACCGCCAAGCTGAATAGCTGCGTTTTTCTAACCTTCCAATTCAATGGCATGATATAGCCATTTATATGTGCATTTTTGATGGACCAGGGTCAGTCCTAGAACTCTATATGAGAGGAAAATTTATGGAGGTTAGTATTTAACTAGAATTCTCAGAAGGAGGAGAATAATCGTCAAATTCGTATGAAATATTCAGACTCGCAGTCTCACTGTCGGCAGGTAGCCATGTCTAGCTGCGCGTGCATATAGCTGTGATGTTCTGACGACAATACTGCATTGTATCCTTAAACGGACATTGACACGTAAACCAGCAGTCTACGTTATTGATTAATTTATGCATGACTTATAAGGACTTATGTTCTGTTCCTATTTGAAATGATCATCCTGTGTGTACATGTGATTAAATATTATGGACTCAATCTGAAGGCATTAATTACTTCATTAATGTTGCTGAGTTCAAGTTACATGAACTACTTCTTCATACCATGCTACTGAGTTGTATGAACACCTTCACCCTAATTCGCGTAATACTAAACAAAGCACGATTAACAAGAGATCACTAAAGTAATCATACTCAGTGCATGATCTTCAACCGGCAAATAACTCAGCAACACAGATACCTTCACAGGTGATCTCAGTCAGTACACTAATTCCCCTATAAATATTTATATCATCCCTCTTTACCACAGTACGCAAGCCGCCATACCTCGACAAGGTATTGACACCAGTGATGGCAGAAGTTTACTTACAACTGGCTAAATACAACATTCAGAATCTCAATGCAGTCTTACCGGATGGCCCTGAAACGCGAAGAACAAAAAAAAACCAATAAAAACCCAAGAAGGTACAGACTTTCATAAACAGGTTTTTCATTAAATTTAAGCATTTAGATTGTATAACACGGCCATCGATGTAGAACTTATGACACGAAACAGACAAGTGCTAGTGGAACAGGGAATCAGGAGAAGATGCTGTTTTCTTAGCTGGCTTTTTCAAATCATATGAGGAGAAGGTATTATGCATAGGACCGCAATGAAGATACTTGTTGATAGTATTACAATGCTGTCCTTGTTCTGGAATACTGTCGTAGATTTTTGATAGGAAAATTAAGACTTGGGTTGGTCCCTTCTGAATAGGTTAGAATGAGTGATAGACACAGTGAGATGTGATAATAGAAATAGAGTTCCACGAGTGAGATGGTAGAAATTTATAGAGGCTGTCCCGGAAATCGAGAATCTCTCTTTCTCTTTCCGCCTATCTACAACAGATCCAGAGGAGTCAGACAGTCTATAAAAAATATATATATTAATATATATCTATCCACTCACGTGCACGCACATACAATTGACGACAGTTAGACACACCGACGTGGGAAAACTATAACAATGATTATATAGATATATTATGGGAACGAACTGACCACCACACTGAAATAAATGTCTTCTTCTTCTTCGATCCTTAACCACCGACCGTCAAAGCAGTCAGTGGCCATCACGCCTAGTGGCGTCTTGTAGGGCAACAACAAATTGATTCCACTTTGCACGGTCGGTGGCCATCCTTCGTACAGTGCCCCAACTCTGGTTCATTCTTTGCATCTCAGCCTCCACAGTCCTCCGCCAAGTTGTTTTTGGTCGGCCTCTCTTTCGCTTTCCTTCAGGGGTCCAAAGCATAGCTGTTCTTGTGATGGCATCGGGGTCTCTTCTGAGGACATGACCAACCCAGCTCCAGCGTCTGCCAGCTATGATGGTGTGCATGTCCTCTTGCTTGCTACTAGTAAGCAGATCTTGGTTGGTGATGGTATTCGGCCAAAAGATGCGGTGAATTTTTCTAAGGCATGTTGTGTGAAAAGAGGACAATTTTGACATTTCCTTCTCTGTGACTCTCCAGCATTCCGCACCATAGAGAAGCACAGAAAGCACGCAACTCTGGTATAATCTTAATTTTGTGCTTGTGCTGTATTGGGAGGACTTCCAGATGTTATTTAGGCTAAAGAAGGCTGTTCTTGCCTTATTCATTCTGATGTTGATGTCTTTGCCTGCCCCACCGTCTGGTGTTACTATGCTTCCTAGGTATGTGAAGGTATCTGTCTGTACCAGTTGCTGATTTCTTACTGATATGGGCTCAGGGTTGCTCACATTGAGCGTCATGACCTCAGACTTCTTTAAATTGATGTTCAAGCCCACGTGCTGGCTAAATTTATTAAGTCTAACCGTTTTTTCCTGGATGTGTTGATGTGAATGTGCCAGCAGTGCAATGTCATCTGCATATTCCAGATCTTCCAATGTAGAAAATGTAGTCCATCTTATTCCTCTTGGACTGCCCTCTGTTGTCTGGCGCATCACCCAGTCTATGACTGTTAAAAATAGAGTGGTTGATAAGGGGCATCCCTGTCGTACTCCTGTCTTCACCTCGAAGGTTAGGTTGCTCTGCCCAACACTACACGTAAAGTTGGCATAGAGGCTTTTTATGATTGACACTATGCAGCTTGGAATTCCATAAGCCCTCAGTATTTTCCATAAACTGTCCCTATGTATGCTGTCAAAAGCCTTTTCAAAATCAACAAAATTTATGTAAAGCTGTCTTTGCCATTCTGAGCACTGCTCTATAATGTTCCTGAGAGTGAATATATGGTCTACACATCTTCTGTTCTTTCTAAATCCTGCTTGTTCTTTCCTCAGTTTGTAGTCTACTGCCTTTGAAATTCTCTGTATAATTATCCTGCCTAGTATTTTGCTGGGAACTGAGAGAAGAGTGATTCCTATGCAATTATTGCAGTCTGCAAGATCTCCCTTCTTGGGCAATTTGACAATTATTCCTTTTTCCACTCTGATGGTGTTGTCCCCGTTTTCCAGACTTGTGCAAATAGTGGTTCTATTAGTTCTGCTGCTAGCTCAGGGTCTGTCTTAAATAGCTCTGCATTTAAGTTATCATGGCCCGGAGCTTTACCGTTCTTTAACCCTTTGATTGCTGTGATGATTTCTTCTTTTTGTGGAATGTCTGTATTTACATCTAGATCGTTTTCAGCCTCAGGAACATTCAATTGTGTCTCTTTTATTTCCTTGTTCAGAGTTTCTCTGAAGTGCTCTGCCCATCTTGTTTCCTGTCCCTCTGCTGTCTTGATGAGATTTCCTTGCTTTTCTCTTACTAATGAATTTTTGTTTGCACCTTGTTTTCCGCTGATGAATTTGGTTATTTTGTATACTGTGCTTTCTTCATTTCTCAGTGCTGCCTCTTCTGCCTGTTTTGCAAGATCGTCTAGGAAATTCCTTTTGTTGGCTCGGGTTTGGCGTTTAACTTCCCTGTCCAGCTGGCTGTACTGTTCGCTATATAGTTGCTTTAACCTGGGGGACTTCGCTTCTGTTTTCTTTCTTTTCATTTCCTTTCTCATCTTTATGGTGTTTAGTGTTTCTGGTGTTATCCAGTCTTGCTTCTTCCTTTCCTGGAATCCTAAGCATGATTTGCTACTTTCCTTATATATTGTTGAAATGGTGTTGAAATTCTGGTCTATATCATCAGTCAATGTCTTTTCCTGGCTTTTGGCAAATTGATATCGTTTCTTAATGTCGGCCGCAAAAGCTTTTCTGGTAAGGGGGTCCTTCAATTTGCTGATGTCAAACCTTTTCTGTGTAGTTACAGTTGGTCCAGCCCTTCTTAGTTTCACTTTCAGTTTTGCTACTACTAAATGGTGATCACTTCCCACATCTGCACCTCTTCTTACCTTCACATCTTGTAATGCATGTCTCCATCTACCGTTAACCATGATGTGGTCTATCTGGTTTCTGTCCCGACCATTTGGTGATTCCCATGTTAACTTGTGAATTTCCTTATGTGGGAAAAGTGTTCCTCCAATGACCAGGTTGTTAATGCTACAGAAACTTATTAGCTTATCCCCATTTTCGTTTGCTGTTCCGCTGCCGCATTTCCCCATCGTTCTTTCATTATATGTATTGTGTGTACCAACTTTCGCATTGAGGTCTCCCATTACTATAACAAGATCATATCTAGGTGTGTCTTCCATTTCTTTCTGCAGTTGTTGATAGAATTCATCCTTGACCTCCTCATCGCTATCATTCGTTGGTGCGTAGCATTGTATTATTGTAGTGTTGGTGAATCTCCCTCTCAATCTCAATCGTATCAGTCTGTTGTTGATGGGTTTCCATTCCAGTAATGTCCTTTCTATCCCTTTCTGTAGAATAATGGCTACGCCTTCACTGTGCTGTCCATCCTCTCTTCCAGAGTAAAGTACTGTTTCTCCTGTTGCTGTTTTAACTTTTCCTGCCCCTGTCCATCTGCTCTCACTTATCCCCAGGATGTGTAACCTATAGTTTCTCATTTCTGCCGTGACCTGTCTTAGTTTACCTGTCTCGTACATTGTCCTGACATTCCAAAATCCTATTCTTGCATCCTGTTTTGCGGTCAGGACATCCGTTTTCATGTCAGTGACTTCCTTTCGGCTTTCACCACTGACAGTCATACGAGCCACAGACTCCGAATGTCCATCCCGCAGCAAAGTTTGTTCATTTGATGTTGTTTCCGTAACTTCATTATTTTTTTTTTTTTTTTACATAGACAGGGGTGTCAGCCCTATGCTAAAACCCCCAACCTGGAGGACCAGGGTACCAGCTTTTGTCTGACCCCTACCCACACAGACCAGTCCAGCTTGGTTGAACCTACCAGGAGTAAAACTCCCACTGGCATAGCTCTGGGGATTGTCAGGGTACGCAAGCTGCCATACCGCTACAAGGTATAGGTACCATTGATGGCAGGAAATAAATGTAGGTATAGTTTAATTATCATAGTCAACTTACATCACAACATATAAAATACATCAAAAGCATACACATAGTCATAAAAAATCAAGGAATGCTACAAAAGTGATAGACCCGTTTGTATGGTCCTCCCCTGGATATATAGCTCATAGTCCCGTTAGAAGAGAGTGATAACCCCAAAGAGTTACAGATACATATGATTGAGTCTATGGTTTCCCCCTTTTAAGGTATGGACAGACTTCATACTCTGCTTTATCCTAAGGGTAAATATTGTTAGCAATAACTTGTATAAAGGAAGTTACAATGTGGGTGACTCAAACAAAGAACATCCTTCAGTCTACTTTCACTCGGTTCTTTCATCAGGGCCCTGATATACTTACAATCGTGCTGTGGTTCGCCGTCTGGCGCAAACTTTGGGACACTCACACACTTTTTATCTGTTACTGTCGTTTAATGAAACGGATCCCAGCTCTGCAGATTTGTTTGTTGGTTTCATCAAAATGGATCTAGGGAGCGTCTGCTTCATGCGATAGTTATTTCCGACTAAAGTTAGTGTCACTTGACTCACGAGGTAAGAATTAGGCTTAAACGAGCACACAATGTCAGAACACGAGGTTTCCCTAAATTAGGAAGATGACCGGTGGACAACTTCTCTCAACAGATAATCTTGGTTCACCACACACTTGGTCAAATAATGTCGGAAAGTTTATGTTTTAGATTTCTGTAATTTTTCTCGCCACAAGGCAGCATGTACATTAGAGTTAGTGTAGAAATATGCACTGGCTCAAAGGCCCAGTATAAGCATTTATTAGGTATGTCTCTGTACAAAACGCCGGCAAAGTTTGGGTTACCCCAGTATTCACTGAATAAAGAAAAAACACATATGAAATATGTTACATATTATGTACTCAATATAACTTATGTTTTTAAAATGCAAGCGTACAGCTTGACTTATCATTTAAAACTTCCCGTGCAATAAGTTATATTTAAAAATCATCAATCCTCATGAATTAGGAATACATACGTATTCCGTCAACACTCATGAGGCATCTAGCATTTATAAGTTAGTAGAAAAAATAGTTCCCGTCTGAGTATTTAGCAGTAAAATTAAATTCCTTAATAGCTATATTGTTGTTTAAGCTAGAAATTATAATTTATTCTGCTTTCCACTGAAACACGTCACTAGAAAATAATACAGACTATATAAATTAAGCACTCTGCACCCAATCTAACTAGTGAAATATGAAATAAGCGATTATCACTTTAAACACTCACAAAATACTAGATATTATATATAATATTACCTCCACACACAGAACTACAGACTAAACCATGAACTAGAATACTGCAATCTAATGGTAGTCTAGAACTCGGCAAAATGGCCAAGAAACTCAGACTTCGCCAAAACACAGATATTTGATCTAGCACAGCGATCTGTCTACTGCAACATTTTAGGAGTCAGAATGAAAATAAAGTTTAACATTCTGGTTATATCTATTACCAGACAAAGGGGTCCCAACTTTATTTCGCCAAACGAAATAATCTCCCCTTTCCGTCTAAAACACCTTACATCAACTAGAAGACTACCATGAACTGACACTCGTGCGTTTTCACACCTCCCGCTGACCAGGCCAACCGTGAGTGCCTTGTCAGCTGGGATTTCCAGACAAATGTCTCAAACTGCGCCGAGGAGATGTCGGCTATCGCGCCTCACTGAGCGCTGAGCCGATGCAACTCGTTGTGGCAGGTGAAAATGTAGACAACTTTGTCGCCTATAGGTCTGGCGAAAGCGAATATTCAATGTATTTCGTCTGGTGCAGGGAATGCTGTAGACATATGTCTGCTCCTATGTCTGGCCAGACGAATATATTCACAGTTTCGTCCACTGACACCTAATGCAATAGAATGCATTTTAACGCTCTCTCTCTCTGACACGTTATGTCATAAATGCGTTTACCAGTATGAGAAAGAAAACGGTAAAGTTGAGAATGGGGAAGAAAATATTTTTCGCAAACGAATGGATTCGAAAAATACAGGGAAAAGGTAAAGAGTGATAATAAAATAGAGGACACGGATGAAAGAAAAAGAAGAGGATATAGGCAATTTAATGATAATAAATCTCTGTGACAGAACGTTTCCCCCCCCCCTTCCCCTTTAAGATATGGAAGCACTCCATGTCTACGTTATGGACATAAATTTTCTATATCCGTAGCTTCAGGGTGTCTGTCTTCTTCCCTCTCATCTCCCCCCTCCATCTCTCTCCAATTCCTACTCAAGTCTACTCCCAAAGTTTCCTTTCTCTGGAATGTCTCCCATGCGCGCTTGAAAGAGCGTCGCCGCTTCTGACATTTTTGAAAGATTTCGTGCGATTGCAGTGGAATATCCCTGCCACTATCGTCATCTTCATCAGTTTTGGCGATCGTCAGGAGATGGTCGGAGGTTGGCACTGGTCTTTCCAAGTATCTCTTTAAAAGATTTAAATGGAAAACCTTTTCCTTTCCTTGAATCTGGTAGTTAGCCTTAGAAATCTTTTCCAGGACGGTAAACGACCCTTGCCATCCGATCCTCAGTTGGTTGTTCCTGGTAGGGTGTAACACCAAAACTTTCTCTCTTGCTTCCAGTTCTCTCTCTTTCGCGACTTTCCTGTATCGGTTAGCGTGCTTTGTGCGTGCTCGCTTAAAGTTAGTCGTTGCTAGGTCCCATCCTAGTTTCAACCTTTCCTTTAAATCCGATACGTATTTACTTGCTGAGACGACTGTCTCATCAGCCTTCTGGTCTGTCAGCGACTAAAGTAAGGCTTCAAGCGGGCCCTTAATGGGTCTGCCGAATAAAAGCGTTGCTGGCGGAAATCCTGTAGAAGTATGAGGAGATTCTCTGTAGCCAAATAAAGCTGCAGGAATACAAAGATCCCAGTCTTTAGGTTTCACTTGTGCCAGTTTACTTAACATCATGTTGAGGTTTCCATTAACACGTTCCACAAGCACATTTCCGGCCGGAGTATAAGGCTTTGTGTAGATGTATTTGGTCCTCAAGATCTTCACGATCTCATCCATCAACAGGTTTCGGTATGGGGATCCGTTATCCGTCAGCACTTGCTGAGGAAATCCCAACCGAGTGAAAATCTGCACGAGGGCTTCTGTGACATGCTTGGCATCTGCGCATGTTAGCGGGATAGCTTCTGCCCATAAAGTGCATGTATCGACTAAGGTCAGGATAAACCTGTTCCTTCTTTTAGTATAAACATTAATAACACATAAGGAAGGGAAACCCGAGGCCTGTAAACAGTAAATTAATATTAGACAAACATAAAGGTATGTTTTCAGGCACTCGTAAGAAACAAAGAAGTAGAACACTTGGACAACAGAAAAACAACAGACGTGAGTGGCTTACCCAGGGTTCGAACCCTGCAATCCGTACGACAACTCCGCCTAGCTATACAAGCGAATCACACTGACCCCACGGCCAGCTAGGCATCCCCAAACAAGGATGCTTTACTGACTAGTCATCAGTGTGAAACACAAGACAACACCGGAAGTATACAGTGGGCAACTCAGCCCATTAATGACGCAATCACTTCTGTTGTTTCTCTATACAACAGTATATGTCAGTCCAAACAAGACAAAGACCTTGATACTGTGTCCAGTAAATGATAGAAGACTTAAGGACAGTAGTATAGAACAGAGGGTAGGTTTCTGGTATTGTATAAACATTAATAACACATAAGGAAGGGAAACCTTAGGCCTGTAAACAGTAAATTAATATTAGACAAACATAAAGGTATGTTTTCAGGCACTCGTAAGAAACAAAGAAATAGAACACTTGGACAACAGAAAAACCACAGACGTGAGTGGCTTACCCAGGGTTCGAACCCCGCACCTTCCGTACGACAACTCCGCCTAGCTATACAAGCGAATCACACTGACCCCACGGCCAGCTAGGCATCCCCAAAAAAGGATGCTTTACAGTATCAAGGTCATAGTCTTGTTTGGACTGACATATACTGCTGTATAGAGAAACAACAGATGTGATTGCGTCATTAATGGGCTGAGTTGCCCACTGTATACTTCCGGTGTTGTCTTGTGTTTCACACTGATGACTAGTCAGTAAAGCACCCCCAATTATAACAGAAATGTTTGAAACAGCCATAAAGAAAATAAATATAAACACCATCCAGTGTTATGCACCAACAAACAACAAAACAGATCCTTTACAGACCAGTTAGCCACATTGATAACAATAATTGAACAAAGTCTGGAATGGAATTCACCACTATACATCCTATTTGTGGACTATGAAAAGACATTTGATAATGTAGACAGAGAAGCACTTTGAAAATTGATGAGGCATTATGGAGTTTCCATAAAGATCATTACCTTAATAAAGAAGATCTATGAAGACATGACATGCAGAGATCTTCATGAAGGACAACTTACAGAACCGTTTAGGATTAGAACAGGACCGAGACAAGGATGTCTCTTGTCTCCATTTCTTTTCTTACTAGCAATAGTTTTGGTAATGGAAACATCGATATCACACAACTGAAATGGAATCCTGTGAAATCTGACTAAACAGCTTGATGTAGATTTTGCAGATGACTTGGCTCTTCTGTCCCATAACCATAATAAGATGCAATACAAAGTGAACATATTCGATGAGAGGTCACAACAAGTGGGTCTGAAAATAAACAGGGAAAAGACAAAGGTTATGAGAATAAATGCAAGAAATGATAACAAGGTTGAGCTTGAAGAAACACCACTAAAAGATGTAGAATCGCCCACATATCGTGGCAGTAATATAGACAAAGTTGGAGGGGCAAACAATGATATGAAAATAAGAATACAAAAAGAAGGGAGGAGCTTTCGTTGCATTTGGAAACAAATGCAGAACAAGAGAAATCAAGTCCAACACGAAAATAAAAATCTTCAACCCAAATGTCTATTCAGTCCTATTGTATGGCTCTGAAACATGGAAAATAACAAAAACAACAACCAAAACGCTACAGACGTTCATTAACGGGTGCTTGCGTAGAATAGAAGGATTGAAATCGTATGACAAAGTCACAAATGTGGAACTGATGACATGAACCAGACAAGTGCCAGTGGAACAAGAGGTGAGAAGAAGACGCTGGTGATGGATAGGACAAAAATTGAGGAAACCATTTGATAGCAATACAAGGCAGTCCTTGTTTTGGAATCCCCAGGGAAAGAGAGACAGAGGTAGACCAAAAACACATGGAGAAGAGAACTGGATACAGAGGTAAAAATGATGAAGAAAACATGAAAAGAGTTTGAGCGGATGTCCTTTGACAAGAGGACTTGGCATGTGTTTGTTGAAGGCCTATGCTATTTGGGGAGCATGTCACGGGTTGCCTCCCCTTAGCTCTGCAGTAGTGGTCCTACAGTGGCCAAAACTCAAGTGACTGATGTGGGTCTTCAAAGGTATCTATTTTTGCACAAGATTACTCTTGGCAGAGTTGTAGATAGAAGGATAATGATGCTTCTACCTCGGGGTGTTTTCACAAGATATTCAGAAAAGCGAGAACAATGCTGCATTGGCTGAGCACGTTAACTCTAGTATCTGCCGTCAACTTGTGTGAAGGCTTATGTAATATAATTTTAGCTCGTACAGGCTCCCAGCTGAGTTAATTCAGCACATTTCCTCTTTTATTATATAGCTCTGCTTACGTGTATTTAAGAAATTGTCTGAGACATACGGATGTAGTACATTCAAAATGATTAAATCAAGATTAGATTTGTCTTTATACAAGTAACAAATTTAATAATAAATTAAGTTTTAACAGTTTTTAAAAAATGGATAATTATTTAATAAAAATGCTCATCATCAATGATGTTATGGAGGTTTGAGTAAGAGTTCACTTTGCAGCTTTTATGTTTCTACTTAGCTGCCAATGAGTTTGTCTGTTCTGCTCCAGCTGATGTGTGAGCCTTTGCAGATGGAGAACTGGATTACTCAGTCCCTGATCAATGTTGTAGGGCGCAGCACGTTCACAGAAGCGTCATGGAGTGAAGTTGGTACCGCGTCTCTAAGACCCGTCTGATGATGGTGTCTAGCGTCGACTTCAAACCACTTATACCCTCAGTTGTTCCAGAGATAGTACCCTCAACTGGTACAACCAACTACTGTCACAAAAGAAGAGAAACAAATACTCTCTGAGTATTGAGTTTCCCGACACATACTTATGTGTCCCCCTCTTTTCATTTCACCATCCCATCTACCTCAGAACTTTTACCCTTGCTGAGAATTAATATTAATCCCATTGAGCTGAAAATCATTCAATACATTTAAATTGAGTAGATTTATATTTAACTTTACATTGTACATTGATTGAAAAGGTTAATAATATGAATTGAATTTGTTTTCCTTTACATCTAACATGCTTGAAAATGTTAACAGAATAGATTGAATATGTTTACATTTACATCTGCCATGTTTGAAAATGTTAACAATATAGATTGAATATGTTTACATTTACATCTACACTGTTTGAAAATGTTAATAATATAGATTATGTATATCCTTTCTTTTATCATTCACTCCCTGCTCGCAATGGAACTTGGGACTACCTCTGCTTTTAGTTCTCTGTAAGAAACTCGCAATAAAGCAGTCACCAGCCGGGCAGTGGTGGTTCATGAAATCATCATTCTGTATGCTGAGGTTACGAGCCTCAAATGACTTGGACATCCACTAGCAATTTTCACATATTAATATTGACATGTCACTATATACATATTAGTTCACATGTTAATAATGCAAAATATAGAATTTAAAATGTACTAACTTACCCCAATCTTTAGGCACACAGACTGCTGACTCGGAGAAATAATTTAAGGCAGCTTGACGATGACTCTTACACGTGGTCTGGGGTGTTGTTATTTCAGCAATAAGTTCCCACTTTTGAATTTGTGTTACAATTTCCTCAAATTCCGGTATTCCGTGTTAAAATGGTAGTTTTTTCCTGGGTTCTACGTCCTCAGTATGCTCCAACAAGGTCTGGTCTGATACTTTTTTATTTGCGTACGCCCGCTATTACTCGAGGCGAAATCTCAGGTTAGTATGTCTAACCTGAGACTGATTTTTACGTGAGTATCTATTTTTTTCTTGTACAGAGACAGGTCTCCCTCGCCATTCAGGCAGATACTCGCCGATTTCGGAAGTATCCATTAGAGCTAGGTCGGCTCAGGAGCCGCCATTCCCTGGTCGACGACACTTCTTCAAATGTCCTCGCCAGGGCTTGAGTTAATCCAGTCCAAGTCTTCAAATGTCCTCGCCTTGGGTCACCCGGTCGCCAGCGCAGTGTGGTAACCACTACACCAGCGCGGCTCCCAGGGTCTGGAACTATTCTTAACTCTGGCAAGGTCTAGTTGTCTTCTTGGCGCGAGGTTAATTTTCACAGTGCTCTAAACTGACTAATGTGTCAGGTTATATTGCCCCTTTCGTTTCTGGCACGTGTTGTTTACTATTAGACCAGGCCCCAATCAGAAATGTGATTATTCCTATATCTCGAATGCCGGCTAATAGTTTCAAAACCTGTATTTTGGTTGGGTAATTCAAAATATTTCCAATAGGAAATTTATGTGCGCTAATGCAAAGGTCATGTCTTCCAAATATGGATGTGAGATTTCCGTACAGTTGACATTCAAAAATCCGGCCATCGATAATCCGGTTCCTTCAGTTTTCCGGAATGGATTTCGGAGCGCATTTTTTAATTTACCTCGTTGGCGCACCACTGTTTTCTGGAGCCGTTTATGTTTTGATGCAGCTGTTTGGGTCTTGCTTGCACGTGTTAACAGGCATTCCTGCTCATTCCTTCTCATTTTATCATTTATTTGCTGCTGTATAGTCCCATTATGGATTCAGCAAATAAAAGAAGTGGTGTAAAACGTAAACATTTAATTTTCTTTCTTTAAAGGACTGTACAGGTAGTCATTTACTGTTAAATATACACAGCATATATAACCAAAAAAATTCCGGCATTTTCAACAATCCGGCACTCCTCAGGTCCGGAGGTTGCCGGATTTTTGAATGTCAACTGTACTATTCTCGTCAGTGATTACACATAACTTCTTACTTTTATCTCAAGTAATATCTCCATAATAATTCTACCGGAAGCTTATAACAACATTCCGACTATCAAGTGCGTGTCTATAATCTATTCGCAAGCAGATGGTTTATCGCCCGGCACGCCTTAGGTAAACACAACTGACCGGCCCATCTGGCTTTTTACCTGTGCCTAATCTTAGCAAAGCCGAGAAGCTTAAAGCAAAACATGACGAATTATCAACGAAGAGAGTGTACGATGACTTGAAAATACCAAATATCTGCTTGACAGCAGAGAAAGAAAAGTGCCGACCACAGAAATGGCACGTAATCAGTACTCGCAACAAATGTAACTGACTACTGCCGGAGAGGAGAAGAGATCGAACCAATAATTCCGTCACAGAGCATAGGGTATATATATATATCTATATATCTATATATCTATATATCTATATATATATATATATATATATATATATATATATATATATATATATATATATATATATATATATATATATATATATATATATATATATATATATATATATATATATATATATATATATTTATATATTTATATATTTATATATTTATATATTTATATATTTATATATTTATATATTTATATATATTTATATATTTATTTTTTTAGATATTTATCAAGTTCAACTAACTCAAAAGCGTATTCCTGAATCAAGATTACATACAACTCACAGGTTGATGAATCTGTATATCAAGGTCACATATTAACAAGGTGATTCGCAGTGATGTCAAGCTCGAATCACCAAGTTCAGCTATTCATTTCGTCACTGCATGAAGTGAATTCATTTACTCTTATCGTGTATTGCACGACCTAAATTCACTCAAACAAGCTTCATAGCACGAAACCCACTTCTTACCAGAAGATTTTTCGTGAAGATCACCAATTTAATCAGTGACTGTTCAAGATCAGACATCCGACATTTTCATGAGACAATTGTCAATGGTTTGTCGACGCTAAACAGATTTCCAAACCTTGGGGAGACATTACATCTTACAAGTTCTCGCTTCACGTGCAAAGGTTTTCTTCAATAAGTCCTCATCTTAGAGATAACCCACACAGCGTAACAAACATCTACATTGAAGAGTATATGCATATTTGTGTATAATCATACAGTGGAGGAATGTTGAGAGACACACAGACAGTGTAGATTTGACATTAGTATGTTAACACGTAATGTATCACATCATCATTTCACTAGTTACTTAGGTCACTCTCATAATTAATTAACTACATCTCACCATCATCCAGTTTACTTTCTACAACCCTATTTGTGTATATATTTAACTAATAACCCATATAGCCGTTCTGATCATTGCATAGTTCGTTAATGTATCACTCGTACTGTCTGTGTTTAGTATATACATGTAGGTAAAATCCTTCATTTAGAGGAGGTGGGGGAGGGGGGGGGGGGCTTTTTTGTTATCGAGATCTGAGGGCAGAAGCTAAGGTCGTAGGGAAATAGACAATTTTATTAGAAAACATTTTCTAGTGGAGAATATTCGCTTTTTCCTCTTCTTGTCTTTATCTCGAATAGGTCTCTTTCTTTCTTTATGAGCCAACTTATGGAGACCTTCTTGACAACATTCCTTTGGCCATCCCCATAGACACCTACTGTTGTAGTTGCACAGTACGGAAACGATACCACAAACCCCGATTACAGCTTCTATAGCATGCGCCTCCAACAGTCGGCCAGCAAAGGTTCAGCTGCACAACTTATCGGGGCAGGTCTACGTAATCTGATCAAAGACTGAGGATGGGTCTCTGATCCCTTTAAACATACTTTTTCGAGTAGACTTGGTAGGAGCTCTGATTCCAAACCACCTGTTGCCTTTTGGTTAGTCGTTTAAATAGTCAGCGGTTAATAGGCAGGTGCAGTGCCGGGCTCTGAGCCTCGACAGAGCCCACCCTAAGCTACTGGAGGACCCTCTAGACCATCTTGTGGAGTAAGGAGACGGCGGAGGAGAGCTACTGACCAAAACAAAACAGTAAGAGAGAAACCCATAGTGCTACTTGTCATAATGCACTGGAATGTAGAGGGAGTGAACAGCAAGCAGGCTGGATACAGCAAAAAGACGGAGTTGGAAAACATCTTGTATGAGAAGCAAGTCAGTGTTTGCTGTATCCAAGAGACTCACTTGAAAGTAGATCAAACCTTTAAAATAAGGGGATATCAATGCTTCAGATCCGACAGACAAGATGGACGAAAAGGAGGAGTACCTACTCTTGTAAGGAATAACATTCATGCCCATGAAAGGAAGACTTACATGGATAGAGCAGAATATCAGCTGTTGCAGCTAAAGCTAGACAAGATGGAAATACAACTTCTGAACTATTACTGTCCAAACAACAAACTCTTGAGTCTTAGCTCTATACAGGTACCAGCCACCAACTTTATAGCAGTTGGAGACTTTAATAGCCACTCCCAGAGCTAGGGCTATAACCATCTAGATCACAGAGATGAAGAGGTTGAAACATGGCAAGATGACCACTCCCTAATCCTAGTCAGTACTGCCACAGACACTCCTACCTTCTACTCCAGAGGATGGCACACAGCTTAAACTCCAGATCTTGCCTTCGCCACCCCAGTCATAGCTGGACTCATAAGTAGAGAAGTAGGAGGCCAACTAGGAGGAAGCGACCATCGCCCTATCTTTCTTACTGTCCAGAGTGTAACTCTCAATACAGGCCCAGCCATTTCAAGATGGAATTACCAAAAAGCAAACTGGGGTTTATTCAGGCATCGGGTGAATACGCTGCTGTCTGACCTCAAGGTGCAGAGCAGATACATTAATGAAGTGGTAAAAGTCTTCAACAGATGCATACTTCAAGCTGCAAAAGAAACCATTCCCAAACGATTCCGGTGTAACTACACACCATACTGGCTCATGGCACTCCAAGAACGCCAGGAAGCTATGAACAAAGCTAGAAAGGACGCAGAGTCTCAGCCTTCACTTGAAACGCACAACAAATGGAAAAAGGCTAGAGCAGAGTTTCAGAGAACAAAGCTAGAAGGAAAACGGAAAAGCTGGAGGAAAAAAAACAGCAGCGCTGAACCTTGAGAAAGACGGCGAGAAACTTTGGAGATTAGTTACGAGGGGCGTTCAGAAAGTAATGCACCACATCGTTTTTCTCAGCTAATAATGAAGATAGAAGCATGAAATTGTGCACACTTCAAATATGGCATGTGCCAATTGTGTGCACCAAATTGCATCGAAACCGGCCAAATAATACGGCTGCCCTAAACCGTTGAAACGGAGCGTGTTAGCAACTTGCGTTATAAACAGCGAATTGTGATAGAATTTCTTGTTGCAGAGAAGGAACCTGTTGTGAATATTCACAAGCGTCTATGTGATGTGTATGGAAGTTTTGCAGTCGACAGGAGTACGGTCAGTCGCTGGGTTCAGAGAATTAAAGAATCAGGAAGTGGAGATACGGAGCTGCTTGATCGGCCGCGCTGTGGACGTCCTGCCACAGCCACCAACGCAGAAATATTGAAATGCGCTGAGGGCATTATTCTTACTGATAGGCGAATCACTACTCAACAATTGGCCTTACAGCTGTCAGTCAGCATTGGTAGTGCAAATGCAGTTATAAAAACTCTCGGATTTTCTAAGGTTTGCGCAAGATGGGTTCCTCGAAGTTTCACAAATGACCACCGATTGCAAAGGAAAGCAATTTCTTCTGAAATGTTGGAGCGCTTGAATGCTGATTGGGAGAACTTTTTGGCTAAGATCGTTACAGGTGACGAAACCTGGGCACATCATTTTGAACCTGAGACAAAAAAGACAGTCAATGGAGTGGCATCATCCGCAATCACCAAGAAGAAAGAAATTCAAGACAATTCCTTCAGCTGGAAAGGTCTTGATCACTGTCTTTTGGGACATTGAAGGTGTGATTCTTGTGGACGTTATGCCAAGAGGAGAGACAATCAATTCGCAAGCTTACATTAAGACATTGAAAAAACTCAATCAACGTTTTCGCAGAGCTCGGCCGCACAAGAATCCAGCAGACATGCTTCTCCTTCACGACAATGCGCGCCCTCACACAAGTCTGGCAACACGGGAAGCAATCACCAAATTGGGTTGGACTGTACTACCCCATCCACACTATAGTCCCGATTTGGCACCCTCTGATTTTCATCTATTTGGTCCACTTAAAGATGCACTCCGTGGGACAAGGTTTGAAGATGATGAAGGAGTGATTCATGCAGCGAAGAAATGGCTACATGACCAAGACAAAATCTGGTACGGGCTAGGAATACATGCACTTGTTTCGCGCTGGCCTAAAGCCGTACAAGTTGATGGGGATTATGTTGATTAATACCGATGTTTGCATGATATGCATATGTATATTGCGTATAAATTTCATACTTTTTGAATAAACAGCTCCTGAGAAAAACGATGTGGTGCATTACTTTCTGAACGCCCCTCGTAAATCTCTAATTGAAGAGTGTTCCTCGAATAGGCAGACTGTCACATTGGATGAAGGTGGCAAAATTCTCAGATGAAAACAAGCTGCAGACCTGTTTGCTAGAAGAAACAGTTCAGAAAGCAACTTAAATATTAACATAGACCAACAGAGAGAGATAAGGAAAGAAATACGGGCGACCATGGGACAGACAGATACTCCTGCCTCAATGAGGGAACCCATCACACTATGAGAACTACAGAACGCTGTTTCCAAGCTTAAGGTCCAAAAGTCACCCGCCCAGACGAAATCAGCAACGAAATGCTAATAAATCTGAGCTCAGCAGCAAAGACAAAACTGCTTGTGATATTTAACCACAGCTGAGTGAAAGGAACGGTACCCCAAGTATGGAGAGAAGCCATCACAATACCCATACTAAAGAAAGGGAAATGTAAGACCAAAGCTGCAAGTTACCGGCTAATAAGTCTCACAAACTGTGTTGGGAAGACTATGGAACGAATAGTAAACCACAGATTGAAATGGTATTTAGAGTCTGAGCAGATCCTGGTGCCGGAGCAAGCTGGATTTAATGCTACAGTATAGAAGACCAAGTTACCTACTTGTCTCAAGCAGTAGAAGATGCCTTCCAGGAGAAGAAAAAGGTCCTAACGATCTGGGTCGACTTCAAGCAGGCCTTTGAAAAGGTGTGGAAAGATGGCCTTATTGCAAAACTTAGGAGACGTGGAATCCAAGGCAACATGACAAGATGGATCCAGTTATACTTGCACAACAGGAGAACTAGAGTCACCCTTGATGGTCTGCAGGGCAGAAAAGTGTTGCTCTATCAGGGGGTACCTCAAGGAGGAGTAATTTCTCCAACACTCTTCTTTGTTTACATCAATGACCTGGTAAAAGATCTCCCCGCTGGAGTGAAAACTGCCTTATATGTAGACGACCTAGTACTCTGGTGCGCCGATGAATACGTCACCACAGAAAATTATAGAATGCAGCGGGCAGCAGACGGGCTAATGTCATGGGCAGAGAAATGGCTTATCACAATAAACACAGACAAAACCTCCACAACGCTGTTCTCCCTCTCCCCCAAGGACAAAGTAGCTAATATACGCCTAGGGACAACCATGATCAAGGAAGAAAGCTACCCCACCTATCTTGGGGTGACATTTGACCAAAAGCTTACATGGAATAAGCATATTGAAAATGCAGCAGAAGGAAAGGCCCGAAGACGACCAAGCATACTCAGAAAACTAGCAGGTACCAATTGGGGAGCAAATGAAAGAACTCTAAAGGATTTATAATGGAGTAATAAGACCACACTTAGAGTTCAGTTCAGCAGCATGGTCACCAGCTGCTAACTCACATCTGCAGTCATTGGACAATGTGCAAAATCAAGCCCTCAGGCTCATTATAGGAGCCATGAAAACTACGCCAATAACAGAGATGCAGAAAGCTGCTAGATTACAGACATTATCCTGTAGAAGAGACACCAAAAGCATGATCCAGATGGAAAAGTACAACAGTATGCCAACGCACCCAATGAAGGCAAGACTAGATGATCTGGCATTGGGACGTCTAAAACGTAGCAGCTTTGTCCATCGGGGAAAAATACTTAAAAGACAGCACCAAGAAGACCTATCCATGAAGACAACACCGCTGAAACCCACCCTGTACCCTGTACCATGGGAACAGACCAGCAGATACCTCCAAATTAATACATCAATCAGTGGTCTCACAATTGGATATGAGTATAATGATTTGCAAAAACGAACTGTTACATTGAGTATGATCCAAGAAAGCTATCCCGAACACTCATGGATACATGCCTACAAAGATGGATCAGCAATAAATGCTGTAAAGAATGGACGCGCCGGTATCTTTATCTCATATCCTGACAACCACTATGAAACTAGGCATATTCCCACTGGTAAATTATATTCCACCTATACAGCTGAGGTTCAAACTCTAGAGCAAGCTGTAAATACGATTTATAACACCAACTCTGACTGCCACCAGGTAGTCATCCTGTCAGATGCACTGTCTGTACTGCAAGCTCTCAAGAGTGGTAAACTCCCGCATCTGAGAAATGAACTAAGCAAGGCAGCTGCCAAAAAGCGAACCATACTTCAGTGGGTACCATCCCATTGTGGTGTACACGGAAATGAAAAGGCGGATAAACTTGCAAAAAAGGGAGGAGAATGTGAACAAGAAGATAATGAAATCGCATAGTTTGAGAAAAAGAGAGCTTTCCAGGCTATCAGAAGAGAACAGAATCAACCCACGACGACTTCCACACTCTTGACCGGAAGGGACAGATCACCATTTTTCGCCTCAGGACAGGGCATAACAAACAACAAACCGAATAAACACATGTACAAGCTACATGTGGACATGTGGATTAAAAGAACAAACTGCTGAGCATGTTCTACAGGATTGTCCTCTGTACGACCAGTTAAAAAAGATACACTGGCCAATGACTCAACACTAAACTCAAAGCTGTATGGAGCTAAAGAGGAACTCCAGACAACGGTCGAGTTCATCATGAGAACTCATCTGACGGTGTAAACATCTAAGATGCGATCGCAAGAAGAAGTGTCGCAGTTTACAGCTGAGCTGCGATATCTGCGTCTTTCGGCCCAACACATCCGAATCAGCATGCAATTTGTACGACTTTGCTTTCCCTGCCATCCCTCGCCTATATGTATGCTTTACCTCAAGTCCATAAAATGGTGCAGTGAGATGACTGCGCCAGTGCTGACATGCAACTCTGCCTCATCACCTGTACTTGGAGGTCCCTTTCCGGAGAAACCACACACAGCCCTGTGAGGCCGGAATGAAGAAGGGTTTGTATGGTATTGTGTAATTTATAGTTACCAAACATCTGTGCTTCACATGGAGCTGCACTGGTAATGTGTTTGAAAGTTTTAGATAGTCTGATGGGAAGTTATTTGCAATCCTAGTGGCTAGAGTGACTCTTGTTACTAGGTTGTGTGAGTATGTGTGCGTTGTGTGTGTGTGTGTGTGTGTTCGTATCGCGAGGATAGTGTCAGTGATTGAGTAACACTCTGGTGATTTTGGTTTGTGAATGTGTGATGATTTTGTGAAGTGAGTTGGCTGCTAGTTTTGAAGCGATAAGCATGACAAGACTGGTATGAGGATTTATGTCTCAGATGTACTACGCGGGAAGAAATAATATTCATTTCAAGCCTGAAATAGGGTTGGGTCAACGTAGTCTAGTTGTCAGCGTGTGTTTTTCCACATATGGAAAATGTCCAGATCATACAGATGTATCATCGCATTAAAGTGTTCGGAGCCCGATGATTCGTTTGTCTAATGATTCAAGTAAGAAAGAAATCTGTGAACTTGTGGATTTTACATTGCAACTTGTTCATAACCTTAGACAACGAGTTCAAGAACCGGTAGTGGTCGCACAAAACTACATTGTTCCGTGTCAAACATTAATTTATCAACCTGACGAGGCAAACAAGGTCAATGTTCTTTGAACAGGCCATGATAAGAGGGAACAATGTGAGAATCTGGTAACAACTGGTAAATTAAACTCAATAAGTAAAGTAAAACAAAAGTTTTAGGGATCCACATTTATTACCGTTACCCCTAAACATTCTTTAATTGGATAGTTGCTCTCGACGCTACGAATTGCAACAAAGCTGTTACATTGTTCACAATTATTGTGTACAACGACACTAAGTTCTGTGATCTTGTTGACATTTTTGTGTAAAAGATCACCAAGTAACGTAATATTATATAAAAAAAATTATAATTTTAATTCGTGTATGGCGGGCCCAGGAAAGGTCACTCGAGGCTTCCTCAATTTGTGGTAGTTTAAAATGTACCACGATAGAGGGCCGTGTGCGAATTTCAGGTCCCTAGGCCATCTGAAAGTGAACCAAGGGCTGGAAGATTTGAAACAACCAGATAACGCTCATATCAAATTAAATAGAATTGTTTAAAAAGAGTAAGAGGAAAACAATAGTGTACGATACTTTGACAATATGACCACACTACATTGGAAAAGATTGAAGACGCAGATAATTAAAGATATCAGAGACTAGGAAGTGACATGGCTTGCCAACGCTTCTCAAAAATAAATGGTCACATAGAACTCGAAGCTTATATTTGAAGAATATTATAATTACATTTCTCGCTATCTAAGTCTATCTTCAGTTACAACTCAGATACATTTGGATGGTGAACCTAAATCTCTTTCAAAGTCAAGTCACGACAAACGTGTTACTAGTAGAGCAACAACATTTACACATATCAGTTGTATTCGACTCAGCGACGGTCAATCTGCAACATCCCCCGCCCCCCCCCCCCCTTTTTTTTTTAAAAACAACCAATTCATAAGTCTTCTCAAATAGAGCTTATTCAAGATATTTATTTACATTATTTCTCTTATAAATCGCACTTGCTTAGTTGACTTCACCTTTCTTCCTTTTCGAAAACTTTTTGAGTTCTGACTACATGCCCGCCTGATAAAGTTGTTATTTTATTCCAGTTAGTGATATCCACCAAAAGATAAGTATAAGTGGATGGAAGCAGACATCATCATCATCAGTTGATAAGATCTCTATGGTGTTGTTTGCTCCACTGTAGTGTATGGAATGTCAACTTGACCTACGCAGTGGTGTGTAGACATGGATTGAGTGTATAATGTGCGAATGATAATAAGGGTTCGTGTTGTTGACCAATGTTCTTTTCTCACACTCATGTATGGCGGGAAGTCATCGACACCAACGACTGTGTACCTTTCTACAGTTTAATTGGACGTATACACTCGACAGCACAGATAGTGACAAATCACAGGTTGGCATAATACATCACGGTACAGTGGATAAATGGTCTTGCAATGTTACATGGGCACTCATGTAGAATAACTGTATAATGGACTGTCAGTAGCCAAGCACTCAGTATCGCCCATACATATATATCAACTGACTTCACTGACTGAGCACGTCAGCTTATAAATAATATTTCAGATGGCTTCTAGACCTAATCTCGTCTAGCGACGATTCTTCAACATAATGTTCAGCACATATTTTTCCATATAATAATATTGAACCGCTAATAAAGGGTTCTCATGTGTAGCAGTGATCTCTGGACTAATCAAGCGATAATACGGGCATCCCTTTTCTCTTCTTGAAAGTCACTACTTGTTTGGTTCCAAGATGGCTTCACTCGTGAGCTGTCACTCACGTTTGGATACAGATAATGAATCTGTCCTAAAGTTAGTCATTCATTAAACATTTCATTGCTCTGTAGATTTGATCATGAACAATTGACTGCATTCTACAGGATATAGTGCTGCTAGGAATCGAAGTCGTTTTCATCGAGTCAAATATATTCTCTTAGACATTCAAATCGTACCTATCGAAAATGGTGGCTTCGTACGAAAGTTCATAAGAGTTTCTATTATTACCTTGGTATCAGAAATATGATTCTGCCATTCCTTGGCAATACAAATAAACACTGGGGTAAAGCATACACGATAGGTCTAGACGACTATCACTTTCCCCACAAACACTGAGATCATTTTTTTCCCGGCGACAGCCGACATAGAAAAAACAGTCCCCATCAGGACGAAGCCAAATCACACCACACTCTAGCGACACATCCGCCGAATAGCCTTTGACCTCTCTAGAGACAACAGAACATATAGTTCGACTTAGATATGTAAAGATATACAGATATAAGACAGACTCGTCCTACTCAGACAAACAATACACATAAATTCAGGCCATAGATATTCTGAAGCAAGAACAATCTATTACTACCCAAACAAAGAATAAATCGCAGAAAACTGGATCCATCCGCGGAGTTCGATCGAAAGAGCCGACACAACTTTCAAGGGAAGTAACTCAATAATGACTTTTCCTTAAGCACTATTTTGTTTACAAAATATTTGCGAACATAACAAGTATACCAATGTATAATATTGTAAGATATCAAAGACTGCACGTAACAGTCTTACCACACCTCCCGGGAAAAAAAAAAATGGAACACTTTTTTTTTTTTTGAAATACATCTAGGAGCAACGTACAATAGGCTCACAACGCATGAATAATGCGCAGATGAAAATATCAGGAATACCTATAACGCCTAATATGAGGCTAAGTCGACTTATGGAGCGACTGGTGAGAATGTGTCTCATAAACTGAGAGAAATTATTTCTCTACAAGTATATTTTTCCAGGAAGGTATCATCAAAGTATAATACAATTCTGGCAATTACACAATGCCTAAAAAATTCATATCATCATTTCGTATTAGATATCTTAAATTTATGATTTATGAAGAAAAAATCACCAAAGCACAGCGGTGAATAAACATCAATGAACCGCTAAGTAGTGATACAATCATTATATTATTAAATTACGAATGTGTATCTATCATGATATAGAAAAGGAACTACTATAGAACTAGACATATCAAGAAGTCTAAGCCCTAATAGTTATGTGGAATCATGTGGGCATCTTGACAGAATGTCTGCCATCACATTATCTGATCCACGAATAGCTCGCACAGAGAAATGAAAAGGTTGAAGAGCAATTGCATATCGAGTAGACCTCGAGCTCTTCAAATTCTTACTCTGTATAGCAGTAAGAGCTTTTTGGTCGGTTTCTACTATGAAATGTGCGCCTAGAAGGAATCTCTGTAGTTTGAGGATCGACCAAACCATAGCTAATAGCTCACGGTCTAAAACCGAATAATTCCTTTCTGCCGCATTAAGTTTTCTGGAAATATATATTACAGGATGCAGTGTTCCAGAGTACTCTTGCATTAGTGCCGCTCCAATCCCAGTGGATGAAGCATCACTACGAAGAACGAATGTCTTATCTTTAGTAGGTAGCACTAAAATAGGTGGTGTTGAAAACAATGTTTTAATCTTATCCAGAGAGCATTGGCATTCCTGAGACCAGTGGACCACATTAGGCGAACCTTTCTTTAGAAGTGTCGAAAGAGGTGCCATGATAGAGGATAGATTCTGAATGAATCTGCCATAAAATTGAATAAGACCTAACAGACTTCTCACCTGTTTTTTAGTCTTAGGGATTGAGATGTTAAGTATCTTACTAGTATTATGGTCCTCTGTCTTTAGGAAACCATGACCAACTCGGTGGCCTAGGAAAGAAATTTCGCTAAAACCAATATAGGCTTTAGAGGGTTTCGCTGTCAGGTTGTGCTCGCGCAAAGTAGACAGCAATTCATCTAACCCTGAATAGTGATCTTCCCAAGTATCGCTGAAAAGACAGATGTCGTCTAGATATGCAATGACATCTGACCGATAAGATAGGATTCGGCGCATCATGCGTACGAATGTAGCTGGTGCGTTCATAAGACCGAAAGGCATAAAATTCCATTGGAACAAACCTCTAGGTGTTGAAAAAGCCGTGAGAGGTTTGGCGCGTTCAGATAAAGGAACTTGCCAATATCCTTTAGACAAATCAAGTTTAGTGAAAAAATGAGATTTGGAGAGTCGAGTAAGTAGCTCTTCCAGTAAAGGTATAGGTTCGGCATCGAACTTCGTTACTTGATTCAATTTTCGATAGTCAACGCAAAGACGTATGTTATTGTCTTTTTTACGAACAATAACCATCGGCGAAGAATATGCAGAGGTGGATGGTTCGATTATTTTCAGATCTATCATCTCATCCAACTCTTTCTCGACCTGTGCTTGAAAATGTATAGGTATAGGATAAGGTCTAACCCTAATAGGAGTATGGTCAGTTAGAACAATGTCATGTTCAATGACATGCGTTTGTCCAGGGATGTCAGTGAGTACATCCTGAAATGTTTGCAACATAGTTGAAACTTGTCGCTGTTCTCCTAGAGACAAATCAGGAGAGACAGTAACGTTCTTCCATGATTCACTAGAATGAAGTGGGATCATTGGAAGAGGAAGATTTACATCTGAAAAACTTGTTTCCTCATCCTGTATCACGGACAGTGATGAGTAATGACCATGTTGTACTGGAGAATTGTCCGTTGCTTGGAAAATGGGTTGCAAATAATCCGGACGTTCATGGAATTCCGTAAGCATATTGATGTGGAAGGTTTTATGCTTCCCATCAATATCGACAATATAGTCGACATCGGAAATTTTCGATATTATATCGTACGGACCTTTCCAAGAAATAAGTAGTCTGTTTTCCCTACAAGGTAGTAATACAAATGCTTTGTCACCAGGACAAAGTTGTCGTAAGCATCTCTTCTTATTGGCAAATTGCCTTGCCTTCTGTTTCGCAAATTCAGAAGAAGAAGTTGCTAATTTGCATGCTTCGATAATCTTTTGTCTCAACGCGATGACATATTCGTAGGATGACTTTGTGTCATCGTCAATATTGTCAGATGTAATGAGATCGTGAAGCAACGACATAGGGCCACGCGGACGCGCGCCAAAGACGAGTTCAAAGGGAGAAAATCCTGTATGTTCATTGGGTACCTCTCTGTAAGCGAAGAGGGCCGCAGGTAAAACTCTGTCCCAGTCTTGAGGATGATCCTCAGTTATCTTCCCCAGTAAGTTTTTAAGTGTTCTATTAAGGCGTTCGACCATACCATTAGACATTGGATGGTAGATACTACTTAAAGATCTATCTATCTGCAGAGTAGACATTACTTGAGACATGGTATCTGATATTAGTTGGGTGCCATGGTCTGACAATATCTCTCCGGGGAACCCCAGACGAGAAAATATAAGCCAAAGAGCATCTGCAATATCAGCAGTAGTAATGCTCTTCAGAGGAATAGCCTCTGGCCAACATGTGCACATATCAACACACGTCAAGATAAACTGATGTCCTCTGGCAGACTTGATCTTAAATGGACCAATTATGTCTATGGCCATTTTTTGGAACGGCCGAATAGGAATGTCCGCCGCCTGAATGGGTGCAGCATGCCGTGGACCTTTGGATTTAACTTCCTGACATACTTTACAAGATCGACAATAAATTCGTATGTCCTTGTTTACCAATGGCCAAAAGAAAGCCGCAAGGACTCTTGACTTAGTACGGGAAAAACCCATGTGTCCAGCACACTGAGAGTCGTGAGCGTGCTGCAAAATTTTAACTCTCAAATTCTTGGGAACCAGGATTTGAGAATGACTTGACGTAATGGAGTCTTGAACTATACGTACAAGTACGCCATTCTTCTTTGTAATCCACGATTTACGACTTGTGTCTTTATTCGGATCACCTTTAGTTGCAAGAATGAAGAATTTCTTCAGAGTGGGATCATCTTCTTGCTGTTTTATAAACGAGTCACGAGAAATTACCAAGGGATTATCTTGGTTATGCACTTCATTATCTTCAGTAAATGAAGTTTGAGGCATATTAAGAGCCTGAGCTCTAGTGACTACAGCGTTAGCAATCTGCATGTTTTGCCTTTCCCACGTGGAAATTTGTTGCGGAGTGCATTCTTTGACTCCATGAATGCGACCGATGATGAGGTCAGCGATCGGATTCGGGAGAAGACATGCGTGTACATCTCCTGTAAAGAAAGGAGTAGCAATCCTAATGATAGCAGTAGAGTATTTCTCTAATGTGCCGCCAAATGTTACACATTTGACTACTTGTCCAGTGGCACGGGAAGGATCTACGAGTGACTGCCTAACACCAATTGTGGTGCATCCAGAATCAAATAGCACAGAGACTGGATTGTTATTCACTAAACCCTTATGTAAGACAAGAGAACCTCTTCCATCATGCGCGACTGATGCCGGAAGAGCAGGAAGAGGATGGCCACAGCTTAAAGTAGACACTGTGGTTGGCTCAAATAACGTTTTGCATTGGGGGCACTGAGATGCTCTCCCAAAATCAAAAGCGGCACATGCCATATTACTAGCATCATTATTATCTTTACTCTGTTTATAGGCTTCATGGGACTCTTGTTGTGCAGAGTTTGCCTGAAAATGTGGTTTATGTCTTTTGTTTTGAGATCTACCTCGGTTATTATCACCTCTGTAGTTATTGTTACCTCTATTGTAACCCCTATTTGGGTTTGAGTCATAGTTCCCTTGGTTACCATTATCATATTCATTATAATGAGTATCTCTGTAATTATGATCTTGTTGACTCCAAGACGGATAACCCTGATAGTTTCTATAATTACTTCCTCTACGGAAATTCCTATAATTATGACCACCCCTGTGTCGAGAGCTGTCAGCTCGTCTCCAGTTCTTTGAAGAAGAACCCTGAAATGATTGGTTACCTTGGTTTTGATAACTATTATGGTTACCTTTTTTATCAAATCTGTTTTGAGGTCCCTGAAATCTGTGTGAATAATTGGGATTGTATGGTGTTGCTGAAGCAACTGGCATACTCTCCTTAATCTTAGTGTTGCCAAAAGTCACGTCGGGGTGTGCAGTGACATATTGGGAACAATATTCTTCCATTTCTTTTAGAGATTTAGGTTTACGCTCATGTATAAATTCAAGGAAAGGTTTGTTCACACATGACATAATCTTATCTCTGAGCAACAAATCCATAAGTCCTTCATACGTTTTTTCTGTTTTGGAAAGCTCAATCCAACGATCAACTGTGAGACGTGCCTTTGCAGTGAATTCTGAGAATTCTACACCTGTCTCAGGCACCATCGTCTTAAATAAAAGGCGATAGCCTTCCTCACTTAGCTGATATTTTTTTATCAAAGCCGCCCTAATGACATCATAATTATCCTTATCTGCTTCTCCTACAAGGCATAATCTAGTCAAAGATTCACCTTTCAAGTTTTTTGATAATTGATTAGCGTATTGTGATTTATCCACATTATGTGTACGACAAGAACGTTCAAATCTATCCAGCCAGAATGTAATATCGTCACTGGACTGATTGAACGGTGGAACCTTAACCTTGTAAGTAGAAGGTTTACCATTACCACTAGATGCCTGATTAACATTACTCATACTTGTCAATCTCAATTTCTCTAACTCAAATTCATGTTCTCTTATTGCTTTTTTCTCTTCAGCATCTAATCTTTTTTGTTCAGCATCCCTGTCTAATCTTTTTTGTTCAGCTGCAGCTTCTCTTTCTAATTTTTTTTGTTCAGCTGCAGCTTCTCTTTCTAATTTTTTTTGTTCAGCTTCAAATCTCCTTTCCTCCACCTGCATCTGTAATTTCTTTTGTTCAGCAGCAGCCTCAGCTTCTCTTTCTAATCTTTTCTCTTCAGCCATGGCTTTTCTTTCTTCTGCAGCAGCTTTTTTCTCTTCTGCAGCTAATGCTTTGTCATATTGAGCAACAGCCCATTGTTCTAATTGTTGACCAGTCTTATCAAGGGATTTCCCTTGTGTAATGAAATATTCTAATGTAGACATGATGTCTAACAATAATACTAATCACCTGAACCAATAATAATACCACAAGTTCTTACTGACTTGATTAATCAGTATACTATCCCAATATCTGTGGGTCACAAGCCTTAATAAGGTCTTGTATAACAGTAATAATAATCAGGTACTGGTTTATACCATAATCCAAGTGCAATGCACAGGCAATTGTGTATTATGAAATATACCTATATAAAACATATGTCAACCAACAGAATACATAAAGTACAAATAGGACTGACAATACAAGAACGTTTGCAGAAATCAAAATAAATCAAATAGGGAAATCAATGAAAATAATCACTGAATCTGCAAAGAATAACAACACAAATGACGTCACAATATATGAATATAAATTGTGAATAGAACTGAAAGATAGAAAAGGTTAGACCAACAAATTACAAACAAATCAAAACAAAACTAAAGAACAAAGAAATATTACAAAAATAACAATAATTACAGACTTCACAGCTAACACAAAAGCAACAGTTGTCGCAAGCAAATTTTCAATCAAGAAAATTGCACCTATAGAAAACGCCCACAACGGACCCTCTATGACGTGGGATATTCTGTTGTGAGGACGCCGCCCAACCTTAAACACAACCCGCTGACATAGGAACTAACATACTATACAAACAAATAACATGTAAACATAAATATATATAAATTATGTGTATGATAGTATGTGTTGCAAAATAGGCTCAGTTTTACAGTAATGGCAAAGTTATTTTTATGAAAATAAACAAACTGCCACTTTATTCAATTAAACATTCTGGCCTTAAATATTAAAGTTCATATATAGAAAACAAGAAGATCCATCGATGAAAATAGGACTTCTTAGTTCACTAATACTGTCTTCCTGTTAATATTGACAAGAATTGATCCAACTGTTCTGTGAAACTCTGTAATGTCTAATGTAAAAATGTCAACAACGCTGACCTACATACTGCATTCACTTGACAGGTCACGTGACGAAGTGTTGACAAAGAGCAAACCAATACTGCAAGTGTGTCGCATCAGCCACAGGAAACGGTCTGGTATCGGTAATCTGTTGACTTCTGAACTTCTGCGAGGTCAAACCCAGAAAGCTGGTCCACCAGTTGATAAAGTTGTTATTTTATTCCAGTTAGTGATATCCACCAAAAGATAAGTATAAGTGGATGGAAGCAGACATCATCATCATCAGTTGATAAGATCTCTATGGTGTTGTTTGCTCCACTGTAGTGTATGGAATGTCAACTTGACCTACGCAGTGGTGTGTAGACATGGATTGAGTGTATAATGTGCGAATGATAATAAGGGTTCGTGTTGTTGACCAATGTTCTTTTCTCACACTCATGTATGGCGGGAAGTCATCGACACCAACGACTGTGTACCTTTCTACAGTTTAATTGGACGTATACACTCGACAGCACAGATAGTGACAAATCACAGGTTGGCATAATACATCACGGTACAGTGGATAAATGGTCTTGCAATGTTACATGGGCACTCATGTAGAATAACTGTATAATGGACTGTCAGTAGCCAAGCACTCAGTATCGCCCATACATATATATCAACTGACTTCACTGACTGAGCACGTCAGCTTATAAATAATATTTCAGATGGCTTCTAGACCTAATCTCGTCTAGCGACGATTCTTCAACATAATGTTCAGCACATATTTTTCCATATAATAATATTGAACCGCTAATAAAGGGTTCTCATGTGTAGCAGTGATCTCTGGACTAATCAAGCGATAATACGGGCATCCCTTTTCTCTTCTTGAAAGTCACTACTTGTTTGGTTCCAAGATGGCTTCACTCGTGAGCTGTCACTCACGTTTGGATACAGATAATGAATCTGTCCTAAAGTTAGTCATTCATTAAACATTTCATTGCTCTGTAGATTTGATCATGAACAATTGACTGCATTCTACAGGATATAGTGCTGCTAGGAATCGAAGTCGTTTTCATCGAGTCAAATATATTCTCTTAGACATTCAAATCGTACCTATCGAAAATGGTGGCTTCGTACGAAAGTTCATAAGAGTTTCTATTATTACCTTGGTATCAGAAATATGATTCTGCCATTCCTTGGCAATACAAATAAACACTGGGGTAAAGCATACACGATAGGTCTAGACGACTATCACTTTCCCCACAAACACTGAGATCATTTTTTTCCCGGCGACAGCCGACATAGAAAAAACAGTCCCCATCAGGACGAAGCCAAATCACACCACACTCTAGCGACACATCCGCCGAATAGCCTTTGACCTCTCTAGAGACAACAGAACATATAGTTCGACTTAGATATGTAAAGATATACAGATATAAGACAGACTCGTCCTACTCAGACAAACAATACACATAAATTCAGGCCATAGATATTCTGAAGCAAGAACAATCTATTACTACCCAAACAAAGAATAAATCGCAGAAAACTGGATCCATCCGCGGAGTTCGATCGAAAGAGCCGACACAACTTTCAAGGGAAGTAACTCAATAATGACTTTTCCTTAAGCACTATTTTGTTTACAAAATATTTGCGAACATAACAAGTATACCAATGTATAATATTGTAAGATATGAAAGACTGCACGTAACACCGCCCTTATCTAATTATGTCTCCAGATACATATATAATATTGAATGAAGGTTCCAGTGATGATTTTTGTACTTTTCAACATATTTTATTTCATGATTATAGTTAGATACTGTGAATGTGAGTATGCTATTATTTTACTTTCACAACGTTGAATTCCTTTAAATTAATATGTAAAATGCATGCGAGAATAAAGGAATTCGGTATAAAAGATGAGAGAAAGGAAAGACAGAATGTCAGACGGGCCTGCGTGCCCAATTTTCAACGCTTCGAAAATAAAGGTCGTTCGTTCGCTTGTTCGTTCCTTTCCATTTTTATTCCTAACTGGACACGGGGATCACCAGTGCAGTGGCTCGCGTGCAGTAATCCTCACCAAATCATGTATTTCACGCACAACAACCTCGTCTTAGTCCCCTCTTACGACATGGCAAGTGGTTTCATGGCGTACATTTAAAAAAAAATTATATTAAACCTAATCTGAGTTGCTTATAGAACTCTCTACAATATTCAACACGGTCTGATTTGAACGAACTCACTACTTTTGTTATACTTACTTACCTGTAATGATCGTTATTGTTGATCAGAATTGACACGACAAACCCATAGGTGCTCAGTGTCCTTCAGAAAATGTCATATAGTATGAATGCTGGTCGTTCCAGTAGTGCGCTGGTTGTGTACACGCTGAATGCATCCACTCTTACGTCCATCCTTGCTATTCTAACTAAAATTAACTAGTAGACATCCCTAATTATTTTTCCTTTTATCTGTACCCGTTTATATTTTTGTTCTTCCATTCTGCCGTCTATCAGTGCGGTTACCGTCTTCTGTCATTCTGTTATAAAGTTGAACGCATTACATAAAGTTGTTTTGCTGTAAAGAAAGGATACCCATAAAGAAATCAGACATAATTAAAAGGAATTTTATAGAAACAACGCACACACACAAAAAAAATAACATGTTCCTAGAATAACAAAAATCACTAAACAGAAAATATAAACAGTGACTCTGATTAAAGTTTAAAAACAAAAGCAAGATCAAAAGGCCAGAAGGAAGTGAAAATGACACGGATATAAACTCAAGACAAATATCCTGATACAATACAAACCGCATTTCTTATAATAAAGGCGTAAAAAGGCAGGATTCGTGAAGAAGATTAACAGACGGACTTAAAGTACTACAGTAGTATGACGTGTAACAAAGTGGAAAAGATTATTGAGATAAGAGCAAGTAAACCGCCAAAACATGATGAGGAAATAACTATGTTGTTAGTGTTGTGTTGTATGCCCTGATGACTACACCAATTCTCCTGTCGCCATTTCATTTCTTTCCATTCCACTTCAACTTTATTGACTCGTTGTAGTCAAACGTATCATGTTATGGTCAATGTGGTGCCTTCAGCTTATATTGATACAACATACCACCAAGGAAAATGTGAAAGGCCTGCGTACTTCGTTAATGGCTGATTAATTTAGCTTTCCCAACGTGTCACAATGTAAAATCGTCTTCTTTTCTCTTCTTAAATCTTTTCTCATACCAGTTCACTCATTCTCTCTCTTTTCGCTAGAAAATCCACCACGTCTAAAAATCAGGACATCTCCCATTCTTCTGAAAAAGGAATAGGTCTCTCTCTCTCTCTCTCTCTCTCTCTCTCTCTCTCTCTCTCTCTCTCTCTCTCTCTCTCTCTCTCTCTCTCTCTCTGTGTGCATTTTGTTTCTGGAAAAGTTCGTTCACCGGTGCAATGAACTTCTGACCGGAGAAAGCGCCGACTTTGTACCATGGGTTTTCCCTAGCGATAAATTCTAGTTTAGAAAAAGAAAAGCAGACATAGAAAGACCAAACATCTCGTTATTGTCAGGCAGGCGGTATTTGATCTCAGACCCGCTAGAGTTCAGTTAAGATACCAAAACTACTGGTATTTTAAAGTACCTAATGGTAGTGTGTGTGTGTTTGGGGATGGAATGAAAACCTCAAAAAGAGGTCAGGTCCACCACCCCTCTCATCTAAAGTAGGCAGAAATCAACCCGGCAAACTTTGTAGTGAATTTGGAAGAATCATTCTCGAAGCGTCAGCCAAGATTTTGACCCTGTTGCTCCCCACAATTCTTGAAATTGACGACTAGGTTTCACCACTGGCTTCTGGAAAAACTACGATTTGGTAGCTGGTTTTGTTGCTACCACTCTGGATCTACCTGCCCGCTCCCTACTCTAGGTTCAGGCCTTCGGCGTTATTATGGCCGGGACGAATCGAAATAAATTTACAACCACGCTGGCAACTTGCCAATTTGCGGGTGTAAGAAGATTGAGCATCAGAGCTCCGGATTTTCCACCAAAATCCCTTTCAACTGGAGAATGTCTTCCCTGCCTTGGGAAAACGTATTTTCTTTCGCTCCGTCCGCCACTGGCAATTAACGCACGACTTTGCGTGTCGGCGAATGCCACAAGTTTGCCGTGGGAGAAATTTTGTGGTATCAAAACTTCTGCTCTTCCCCACAAAAAAGCCGGTACCTGCTGTTTAGACAAAAAAAAAAAAAAAAAACAACAGCTAAACACACAGTAATAATATATTTCTATAACAAATAACTCCCTTACTCTTCAACACGTAACTCCCCTCTCTTCACTCTCCCCGAGTCAAAATAAACATTGGCTGACCCAGATCTTTCGTTCTGCATGACTGGTTACAATCCCAACAGTTTTTCACTGAGGACCGAACTGTCTAAAATACTTTGGCCCACTTCTCGCTGACACTGAATGCAGCAAAATGCTTAACACAAATTAATTAGACCTCTCTAGGAATTCCTAAAATTCCCGTCAGTAATCTTAAATCACATCAAAATGATAATACAAATATTATTCTCTTTTAAAAGAAATAATTACATCTCCGTCTTCTTACTCAGAACCACAATACATAATTAATAACGTATAACCCTGTTAGATGCTAGCATACTGCTTAAAAGTTATACATAAACCCAGGTTATCAAATTGAAAACCCCGTAGTTCCACCACGTGCTTACAATTCTACCACCACGTGCTCCTGCTCTTCAGATAGATGTGTAACTATATATAAATACTAGCAGCATTACATTCTTAATAAAATCACAATAACACCCGCGCCCGCCATTCTGCAATTAATTATAATTCGCAGATGTGGTTTTCTCTACAGACCTGCTTTGCAATAATACAAAGCACGCCCACGGCAACTCAACTTTTAAACCCAGCTTAAATACCGCTATTCCTTCAATAAGGAATTATTATGAACCTCTTAAGTTTCTCATGTCTATCACTCGGATCGTATTTGATGGCTCTGGCATTAAGAATTAACATTAAACTTAAACTGCCCAAAGAAACTGAACTGATCGGCCTAGAAAAATTAAATAAAGTCCAACGCAAAAATTATGCTTACCAAATTCGAATTCTCACTGAAGGCGAACCGACTTGTTTTGGGTACCAGCTGGCAATTACATTAGAGAGAACTAGAATTAAATTACGGCCCTATTTATTCTCTCCGATCAGCACGCTGACCTCGTGACTTCATATGCGTGGCTTTGATTCTACCCAATAATTTCAAATCCCGTTAGCTCTCGGCCAATCAAAACTGTAAACAATTCTGATGCAACCGGTACTGCTAGACAAAGAAACGGGATATCGTACTCAACCCTCTACTGCCAATTGAAGCAAAATGGCTTATATATATATATATATATATATATATATATATATATATATATATATATATATATATATATATATATATATATATATATATATATATATATATATATATATATATATATATATATATATATATATATATATATATATATATATATATATATTTATATTTATATTTATATTTATATTTATATTTATATTTATATTTATAATCCCGAAAATGCGTCTAGCCGCATGCCCTCAAATCTTTAAAAAGACAAACTGGTACCAATCTGATCTAGGCTCTAGAGTCTTTCTTCTAGAATAACACTGCCCCAATTCTCTACACCCCAACTCTAAACTCATAAAGAAGAACCATAAAGAAGATGAGATAAAACTCCACCGTTATCTCACTCTGGAAAAACGTAAATAATAGAAGGAGAAGAAACATGGAGAAGGATTACCTGTAATCCCTCCTAGAAAAGTGAACAAAATGCAAGGAGAAAAAGACATGGGCCATTTGAAAGACAGAATCTCAGTACTTTCGTCACAAGCATCTCAGATGAGTAGTTTACAGTGCCAGTAGAACCTGTACAGAATAGCTAATTCGATCCACATGATGTTAAATTTATTCTGACATTTCTCAGAACCATTGATAGATTAGTGAACAGAGCTTATAGTTGTAAATTTTTGAACATATGTGAGAATATGTCATCATTTTTGTAAACTTTACATAACAAAGTCTGCTGTTATTTTTCTTGTAATATTTAATTGGGTTGTATAGTTTTCAGGAATTAAAATATACACCCTGGGGGCACAGCCGTAATTGAATAAACACTATTGGGTCGGGATATTTTTAATGTGGCAGGGCACCAAATCTCTTTCTCAACTGTATGTACATTACATAGTCCTTTGTAGGATTTCTGAGAAAGAATTTGTCGTCCAGAAAATATCCTGTTTAGTTTAACCAGAATTCTCTTTTCAGTAAGGTTTCTAGTGAACTAATTCCCGAGGAGGACAGTTCATTTAACGTGTATGTCAGAAAGACTATCATTAATATCTTAGTCCAGTGAGCTGCGTAATTCTGTTATTGGGAAGAAAAATAAACAGCCCAAGCTGTAATTCCTAAGGTATCGAAGCAGCATGTCCTAGCTTTGTTAAGTCACTAATTGTTAAACAACTATATTAGTCGTTCAGTTAGCTTGGTATTTATAAATATAATAACACCGTTCTGGCGCAGACATTGAACGTGAGTTTGACTGTCACACACTGGTGTCATAATACTACACTCAGATAGCCGTATGGCTTGGTGCTCAGGGGGTTGCTAAATATGGGGCACCTCAAGGTTTTATCGTGCTTTGTCGCATACCATATCTTCTTTAATCTCGTGTATGAGCAGGTGTCATCTTGGCTGCCGACAGTTGTTGTAACAATAGTGATAGTTTCACCTGGTGGTTTTATCTCACTTTCTTATCGTACTATCATATCAACAATTTTAGTGAACCTTTTGTCATGGTAGCACTATGTGGGAATACAATAATACATGTGTACATACATGTACATAAAACACCTTTGCATCAGCACATCCATAAATGCATCACATACACACTCTCGTACATACACTATTGATTTTCTATTGGCATAACTTGTATATAAAAGGGGCTTCCAAGACAACAACTTCCAGCATGAGAATGGAGGTAGAGGCATCTACTGCAGCCTTAAGGTGGTTGACTGAAACTTCATTAACAAAGGCAGTCATTGTGTCAGACTCTCAGTCCATGCTTCGAAAGGTTCAAAATGGTTGGTTACGGCATGAATGGAAAACGTTCATAGAAGCTTCGAATCTGCAGGAACTGGTGTGGATCTACTGTCCTGGTCATGCAAGGGTATGTGGTAATGAGAGACCTGACAGACTAGCATCAAGAGCTCCACGGTGAAGACACTAGATATGGATAAGGGAGAGATACAGAGAACAATTAATAATCGCCTTTTAGAGAACGACATTGCAATAGATAAATCTTCAAGGATAAGACTGTTGGAATATGGCATCAAACGTAAGGCTAGCAGAGATTGACGTATGAGAGTATGCATCCGTTGTATGTACATTCAGCGAGATACAGGAACAGTTATAATTCATACTCTTCGACATATACTGAAGGAGACTGGGCACCTATGAGTTTCCTGGAGTGCAATGATATCGATTCTGTTCAACAAAAACAATAACAATAACAAAAACAATAACAAAAAAGACGGTGGACAATAAAAAAAGACGACAGAGCGACATCCTGGAAAAGAGAAATGTCGACACTAATAACAAACAACACGAGGAACAGGGATGTGGAGAGACATGATCGCTTTGGCCAGTGGGCATGGAACCTAAAATACGAGTTGGAGAAGAAGTTATAGGTGTGTAGATATAATCTGTTTATCAGTAGCGTCACTAGGGGCGTGCGGGGTGCGGACCGCACCAAGTGACACCATCATAGGTGGTGACATCAAAATGACTGTCTATACAATTTTTGTGCAGTGTTTCAGCACCAATCTATTATCTTTTTAATATAAAAATGTCCCTGTAGCTAGTTATAAGCACAAACACATTTTTTGTAAGCCCAGCTTACATGTACTGTATCAATATACCTACGTTTTTACTTCGAATTCTATAGCTTTCTTACCGAATTTTCACTTTAATCACATGAAACTATGTAAATGTAAATACATTAGGCTGTGCGTGTGATATTGTAATTTAAAGGTGTAATTTTAATTTTGCTAGTTGTTTATGTCACTACTATTGCCATTACATTCAGTAATATACGGGAATTACGATTTACGAGTAACATTAGTAGAAAAAACATTACTAAGGATTCTGTATGGTCTGGTAAGGGAGGAGGTCCATGGGGGTGACACCATGAGTTACCGCACCAGGTGACACCAACCCTAGTGACGCCACTGCAGTTTACACCCAAGTAGTATAGTTTGTGCACTGGGGTGAGGTACATTCAGTAAGTAAATAAACAGCAAGAGATAATAAAACAGGACATAATGAACATAAGCCTACACAAGGGTTGTGCACATAATTGTTGTCACGCTTGGAGGAACAGAAGAGACGTAAACCTCACAGCCCAATCCGGTATGTGTTTCTTTTTAACATTATGGACAATATTCAAAAGGTACAATTCATTCAGTTTTAAGACCTGACACTTGGGACATACATTGGGGGTTAAGAGAGAGAGAGAAGCTGGCTGTATATATTTACTTCAAAATTGTTCTTTTACATACAAATCAGGCATGCGTAACACAGACGATAATATGAAATGTTACGTAGCATAATTTTATTACAGAATATGTTAAACATTTTTCTGGCTAAACTGCCAGCCAGCGATGCATAATCAGATCTCTCTATAACCTCCTGTTCCCTATGATGTTTATCATTACTGTTTTTTAAACTTTTTTTTCATGCCAAAATGTCAAATTGCCAAGTTCTTTTTTTTTCTTTTTGTCACCTATCTCTTTTTTTCCTTCAGTCTTTCCTGTTGACACAATGATTTCCAGCTTTCCTCTTCCTTGTAGCATGCCCAAAGAAAGTGAACTGCTCCCAATGTTCATTGACTTCTTCTGGGACATCCTCATTGCTCTTCTTTATTTGGCTGCCCATGGCATTCTTAACACTTTTCTGTAGAATCAAATGTCGGTGGCTTTCACAAATATTCCTGTTTGTCTTCTAATTGTCCATGACCCACTTTAATTATGTCAGAACTGGCTCTATATATCATTTTCCTTTCGCGCGTTATGGATAACTATTTTCGAGTCTCTGGTAAGTCTATCACTTCTGTTGCTTTTCTGTTGTCTAGTTTTCTACTTGTGTATTTGTCACGAGTGCCTGAAACATGCCTGTATATGTGTTGTTTAGTTACGCTTCTTATGGAGCATTGAGCCACCATTGTAGCTGTTCCTCCTTACAGCAAGCATGCACCATGCATTCACATGCTTTTGCTGCAGGGGTTCCTTTAGCAATATGTTTTATTCGAGGAAGTTGGCTGCCTTACGCACAACCTCATATTAGTAGCCTTGTATGCCTTGCCTGTGGGGGCAGTAGTCTTTTTTTTTATTTGTCTTATGAGAGACTTCTGGGACGTATACTCGGCTCTGTGTAGCACTGAAAAATTTTCTTTCCTACTACCCTTGACAAAAATGTGTTGCATAATATACGCTTCATTATAAGGAATACTATTGTTACCTAGGCTATTCTACTCTTCACTTTTGAGATGGAATTTCATATGACAATGTGCCTAGATATTTGAATCTATTGAACTGTCTCAAAACTGCCCAATTTATTTTTTATGGTGCTTCCTGGAAAGTCATTGTCTTCAAGATGACTGTCGTATATTTTTAGATAGGTTAGAAGATATGTATAGTCCCGTCTGAGCTGAGGTGTGAGTGGTAAATAGGTGAGGCTAAGGTGTAGAAATAGATTTCACGAGTGAATAGTAAAGGAGAAAAAGTTGTCTCTGGACTGAATAGTTTCTCTAGTCCAGCCTATCTACACGACTATATTGTAGTGTAAGACACTCTTCCAACCCCTTATCTCTATAAAGATAAGTTTAACTAGACACACCCACACACAATTATGTGACAACAAGACACACAAAACGTGAAAAACTATGCTTAATTGGGTATGGGTCTGACCAACACACACACATTTAAGTTCTTTTTGTTGTTTATTATCATTAAACTTTTTACAACATCAAACATATAGAGAAATCAATAATATCACTGTTTACAGAAATATGAAAATAACCGAATAAGTGCCCTCCCCTTGTTGAGAAAAAATATCCCAAAAGAAGTTAACAACCCAAAGGTTAAGATAAGAACTAGGTTACAGAATAGAATATGAAGAACAAATTCCCCACTAAATTACTACTCAGTAAATACTTCTGTTTAGCGAAAAAATAAAAAAAAAGGTTAGTACAATGATTGTAACAAAAGGAAATATTCACTCTTTCTATCTCTCACTCTGTCATCTGTGGCCACATACAATCTCGCTTACCTATTCGTAGTGTTGGTATCCCTTGAAAAAATACAATAGTTCCTGAACATATATTGTCAGATGGGTTGCCCAAATCTGGCCCCAGTCCGGCCTACATATTGAATAATAATTACAAGGCGGATGCCTAATTTGGTGGTGTAGTTTTCCCTCGATAAAACGATTTTCACCACAAATAGTTACTGAAGCAAGACGTGCTCTGAACGTTCACATTTGCAAAAAAGGAGAAAAAGTAAATCCCGTATTTCGAAGCCTCTGGTTGCTAAGACAAATGTTACAATAGGTAAAAAATGATGATGATGGTAAATCCTATCGGCTGACTCTATGGTGAGTGCCGATTCTGAAACAGCACAACTGTCTGAATAAATCCAGTGCTGCGTCTGTCAAAGGTCAGGAATATATGTTCTTTCGTATGCCCAGTGGGCTGGAAAAATTTAATAAATAATTCTGGGTATGGTACCGTCCAGTTACAATTTAATATTAATGTTTATTAGTCTCTTGGGCTCAACCGGTTCTCGAAGGAACTTGGGACTTGTAGCCACTAAGAAGACACCATTAATCCTTCACTGAATGAAGAAGGAGGACCGAACTAGTCCAAAAATCGAAGACCCAAAATATTAATAATGGTACTGGTAGGAACCGCTGGTTTTGATTAGGAGCTATATTAGGAAGAAAAGAACATTTATGAAAAAAACTGCTACTATCCTATCCACCCGTAAGTTTTCCGCTATGACATGTCGGGAAAAAGGGTATGTGCCCTCCCCCGTTATTGCCTGCGAGAAAATGAACAGCGCACAAAGTCAATTATTATTAAATTTATCCCTACGCGCACTTTAACAAAAATCGCCTGTCCCTACTAGCTATTTGTCGACGTTTGTTGTTTTGTCACATGACATTAACTCTAGTCACTTATATAATTTCACACGATGAAATATAATGCGAATTATATTCTGTCACTCATCCGTCACATTTAATAATCTCAGTCAGCTAAGCCGTATCTTCTTGTTGAAAGAAAATGGGGTTTTTGAAATTACATTATACTGAACGACTGGCAAGAAAATATCTACGCGTTATGTTATTTCACTGGTTTTAAACGCTAAGGAATTGCAGTGAATAAAATGGTAACCTTAACACATTTTAACACTTAATCACAATTTCTATTACCACAAGTCAGAAAATGAAATCCCCACGAGACAATTTAACACATTTAGCAAAGAACGGTTCTAGTCTTGCGTGCTTAGATTATCCAAGAATTTCTGAGCGACTCTAATAACTGAGTTTGAGAGAGCGCGGTATATATACAGATCATGGTGTTGGCTCACTAGAAGATGTTACAATTCACACCTTCTGTATAGTAGGGAAATTCAGGAACTGCGTTACCCGGATCAAAGGTTTTCTTCGTTCATTCTACTCAGCGATACTGATCGACATCAGATGATTTTGCCGTGCATGGGTCTCTCTTAGATTACGTCCCCTTGCGCAGATCAAACGTTATCTGCCCCTGAAACGTACAACATCTAAGGTGGTCGGGAAAATATTATCGCCCATTGAATCAATTTTTTTGTCAACGATTCAAAAATGTTGTGATCCAATGGATCCCATCTCATTGTAACATCACCGGCAATGAAGAGGCTGACAGAATGGCAAAAGAAGGTTCCCATCTACCTCACCCTGATGCAAGCATAGCTTGCGAGGAGGCAAAGCGTTTTATCAGAATCAGATACAGAAACAAATGGGATGTAGAACATCCAGGTCACACACAAAATGATGCTTACTATCAGCTCAACAGAAGAGAACATGTGGTAATCTTCAGACTCCGCACTGGCCACAACAGATTGAGATACCATCGATTCAACAAGCTGAAGATAGGAACTACCGATCAGTTTAACTGTGGCACTGATAAAATAACTGCTGAACGTCTGCTTCAAAGTTGCCCCTTATATGCGGTACAGAGAAAGCGCATATAGCAGACGCCAGCTCCTTTCGTGGAAAAGCTTTACGGGAATTCAACTAGCCTCAAACTGACTACTGCTTTCTTTGAGAACATTCAAGCGGACGTCTGAGAGTGTACGAAGAAGAAGTATCAATTATTTCCGGTAACTCTTTTTCACTTACTGCTATTATGACTTTATCATCATCGTATTTCAAGTTGTATATAATATGTCCATCAACTGATATTCCTGGTATGTCATCTGTGGATCTCATTATAATATGTCCATCAACTGATATTCCTGGTATGTCATCTGTGGATCTCATTATAATATGTCCATCAACTAATATTCCTGGTATGTCATCTGTGGATCTCATTATAATATGTCCATCAACTGATATTCCTGGTATGTCATCTGTGGATCTCATTATAATATGTCCATCAACTGATATTCATGGTATGTCATCTGTGGATCTCATTATAATATGTCCATCAACTGATATTCCTGGTATGTCATCTGTGGATCTCATTATAATATGTCCATCAACTGATATTCCTGGTATGTCATCTGTGGATCTCATTATAATATGTCCATCAACTGATATTCCTGGTATGTCATCTGTGGAGCTCATTATAATATGTCCATCAACTGATATTACCGGGGCCCGAAAGGGGAGCAAAGAGTAGTAACACTGTTCCCTGCCAAGCATGTCGTAGAAAGCGACTAAGGAGGGTTAGGCATGGGGCCGGTTACCCCATCCCGTAAACAATTTAAACCACAAAAAACTTCAACAAACATGGACAAGTCAATTAAAGAAAATAAAACACAGCCATCCAAGACAGGGGAAGGTCCTCTCGCAGGGAGGCGTATGATGCAACACAGTGAAAGCCGAAAGGAGTCTGTGTTGCTGACTAACCTTCTTTCTTCTAGGAGAACTTCCAGATTTGGCACCTGGAATGTTCGGACATTAAACGAACAAGGGAAAGTGGCACAAGTAGCAGCAGAGATGAGGGAATATAAAATCGAGGTTCTGGGACTGTGTGAAACAAAGTGGAAGGGGGTAGACAGGAAGAAACTTATCACAAGTGAATTGGTGCTGTCCTTATGTTATCTAAAGAAGCACAGAAAGCACTCATTGAATGGGAAGCTGTTGGATCCAGAATAATAACAGCTTCTTTTAAAACAGCTAAAAAGAAAATAAATGTAAATGTCATCCAATGTTATGCACCAACTAATGACAAAGAAGAGTCGGTGAAAGAATCATTTTATACTAGACTACAGGAAATTATGGAAAAAGTAAAAAGAAGAGACATCACAATTTTGATGGATGACATGAATGCAAAGATAGGTACAGTCAACACCGGCTTTGAAGAAGTCATGGGAAAACAGGGGCTAGGAATAATGAATGAAAATGGGGAACTATTCTCAAACTTCTGTGCTTCAAATCAATTGGCTATAGGAGGAAGCATGTTTCCACATAAGAGAATACACAAGGCAACATGGATATCACCAGACCATAGAACAGAAAATCAGATTGATCATATGTGCATAAAAAAGAAGTTTAGATCATCATTGCAGGATGTAAAGGTATATAGAGGAGCAGATGTGGAATCAGATCACCACCTTCTGATAGCCAAAGTAAAAATGAAATTCAAGAGATATGCAACAATGCAAAATTATAGACAACAATTTAATGTAGGACATCTAAGAAATCAAGAAACAAGAGACAAATTTGCGGTCACAATATCAAACAAATTCCAAGTACTCCAACAGCTGGAAGATGCAGAGAATACAGAAGACTATTGGCAGAAAATCAAAACGGTATGGAATGAGACATGTGAAGAAATACTGGGGAAAAGGGAACGACAACAAAAAGCATGGATAACAACAGAAACTATCAATAAGATAAAAGACAGGAAAAACAAGAAAGCAGATTTAAACACAAGCAAAACCAGAAATTCCAAAGCCAAGGCTCAAGAAGTGTACACAGAAGCAAACAAAGAAATAAAAAGAAGTATCACAAGAGACAAGAGGAAGTATAATGAGGAGTTGGCAAGAGAGGCAGAAGATGCTGCAGCCAAAGGAAATATGAGAGAACTGTATAGCAGCACAAAGAAGCTAACGGGGAAATACAAGCAAACAAGTTGCTTCATAAAAGACAAGAATGGAAAACTGCTCAGCAATATACAAGAGCAAATGAAGAGGTGGACAAAATATTTTGAGGACCTTCTCAATAGACCAGCTTCACAAAACCCCCCAGACATCCAGCCAGCAGAAGAAGAGCTACAAATTAACGGTGAAAGACCAACGAAAGAAGAAATAAAGAAAGCCATAAAGCTTCTAAAAGATGGAAAAGCGTCTGGACCTGATGGCATTCCAGCAGAGGCCATCAAAACAGATATCGACACGGCTACAGAGATGTTATATAAATTACTTGGTAAAGTCTGGGAAAAGCAAGAGATACCAGCAGAATGGAGGGAAGGATATCTGGTTAAGTTGCCTAAGAAGGGAAATTTACAAGAGTGCACAAATTATAGAGGAATAATGTTACTTTCAGTGCCAGGAAAAGTATTAAACAGGATTATTCTTGAAAGATTAAAAGAGTCCATAGACAAGAAACTGAGAGATGAACAAGCAGGTTTTCGACAAAACAGATCCTGTGCAGACCAGATAGCCACTTTGAGAATAATAGATGAACAAAGTCTGGAATGGAATGCACCACTATACATCGGATTCGTGGACTATGAAAAGGCATTTGACAATGTGGACAGAGAATTGATGGAAATTGATGAGACATTATGGAGTTCCCATGAAGATCATTAACTTAATAAGGAAGACCTATGAAGACATGACATGCAGAGTTCTTCATGCAGGACAGCTTACAGAACCGTTTGGGATAAGAACAGAAGTGCGACAGGGATGCCTCTTGTCTCCATTTCTTTTCTTACTAGCAATAGACTGGGTTACGAGAACATCGACAACACACAACAGAAATGGAATCCAGTGTACTCTGACTAAGCAGTTGGATGATCTGGATTTTGCTGATGACTTAGCTCTTCTGTCCCATAACCGTAATCAGATGCAAGACAAATTGAAAACACTCGATTGTGACATATTATGATAATAGCTTTCATATATCTATTTCATTATCTACACTTTTCTTTTACCTAGCTTTCACCTACGCCTGTTCTGTTAACATAAAACCCTCTTATACTCAGAGTCTGTCTCTTTTTCTAATTTAGCACGCATTTTATTGCTGTTCGCTATTTTCTTTGATGTATGTTCACGAGCAGACCTATTAGCTAACGTTACCTGTAATTTTTAACGCCAGCGATTGAAAATCGTTGGATAGATTCAGATAGTGATCAGGAGGAGATAATTTTGGAACAAAGGGGCAGACAATTTCTATTACCTTCCCCTGAACTGTTCGTTTGAAAGTAATCAAACACGGCGAATAGCCAGATCAAAGGACGGGCTTGGCTCGATTTCGTTCAATGACCACGTCTGCAGAGGTAAATAGTGTGATTTTACAATCGAAGAAATCTCGCACGGTCTGGTAAATTACGTTACGCCTGATCTAAAGAGAGACCGTTCGCTCGGTGCTCGAATTTGCAGCGGTAATAGTGTGTAGATTCCTTTTGATAACAGAATTTGAGCAGAGATTTCCCCGTAGGTGCTAAATCTGGCAGAGAGTCTGGGTTTCGGTGTATAGTGTATATTCCCTTTGATTTCAGATATATAAACCATAGCATTCTTACTCAGTTTATCCAGTACTGCCACAGATTCAGAAGACATCTAGCTACGATTCTATAATCACTTGCATTAAGTAGAGTTCTTAGTTTTCGGTGGAGATAGTCTTAGAAGCTTGTGTGAAGGTAAATACAATACTAGTAGTTTTGAGTGATTTAAGTGGTAAAATCGTCGATTATATTTCACTAGATTTTCTGTGCAGAGTGATTTACTAGATAGGTCCGTCATTTATATTTCTCTACGTTTTACTGTGTTACAGTGGCTAGCAGAACAAATAATAATTTTTAGCTAAACTATTCTAGCTATAAAATAAATTTAATTAATAGCTAGTAACCAGTCAGAGAATATTTTAACCAAATAGTAAAGGCACGGTTCATTATTGTGACAACTTGCCCAATCTTCTCTTCATTTTTATTATTATTTACGTGACATCGTTTTTTCTCATCCTCAATGCATGATCGCAAAGTCCCGGGAATTGTCACTTGCGGAAAATCTCCTAGCGTTCGGTATTTTCTCCTCGCTATTTTTAGATACGACGTCATTGTTGACCAATGACCTCGGTAGCGAGAAATCCGTTTTAATTTAGAACTGCTTGAACTTGGGAGAACCAGTTTAGGCCATTTAGGAAGACATCACGTGACTTTTAACATTATTGATTGGAGCGTCTAAAACGAGGCTAAGGTCACATGATGCACGCTACGGATCACGTGTCCAAGCGGAAATGACCCGCTAAAAGGCGGCAAAGCCAGCATTTTGTCACTTGCCCAGGAACCCTCAAGAAAGCTAGGTCTAAGCCAGATCGGCGAATTCTCGCATTAAAAGCACTGAAGCCACGTGTCTAATTGCGGGTTAGCGTCCATCTTTGAGTAGTCTATGGTGGAGCCTTGCACGACAGTCCAATCTCAGCGCAGAATACGGAGTCGAGCACAGAGAAGGCAAATCCGAACCATTCAAGACCTACCTGGGGCAACGTCAGGAGACCGGAGAACTAACCACACTTCACTATCAGCCGGGGGCTGAAAAGCTAAGTCCACGAAAAAGGGAACTCACTACATCAATGCCTAGTTTAGTCATCCATGATGAAAAACACTTGAATTGTGAGACACATAATACATACAGCAGACACTAATTCCATCGACAATACTATCATTCACCATCTATTCATTTTATTGCAATAAACCAATTGGGTGTATATACTGTACCCCACGCTTTGTTCCTTCCATTAGATGTTGAATATTGTCTATGTTTATCTTCCTTTATAAGGGAGGGGGGGCTCGTAAAATATAATATAAATTAAAGAATAATAATAATAGATAACTGAGAATGGGACGACGGTAGCGAGAGACCAAATATCTCCTTACAATCTTTTCCAGACCTGTCGAGTTAGGAGAATTTACCCTCTTCGTCACCCTTCGGAAGTGGGAAAACCCAGCAGGGATTCCTTGAGCCAAATCTTCCACATCAGATCTATTATTTCCTCTAAATAATTCTCTTATCCTTTAAACGCTACGTGACACTGGGGGCTCGTCCCGGGATTTGAACTTATGTATTTTATCATACCTCTGGGATAGTATCATCCATTCAGTCATTACAGTATACCATTTTAACACATGTATTTTCACACAGTGAGCTCTAGAAAGACAGAAAACATTTTTTCTAGAATTTCAGGCATTGATTGGTGAATCCCTTTATATATGTTGTGTTTAATTAAGTTAGTTCATGATGCGTATTTCATTGAATTACAGACCTTAAGTCTCCATAACTGTAGTAATTTCATTCTACAGCAGTCTGATAAATAATTAGTATTTACTTGTTGTTAGAAATACTATTGGAAGGTAGCACTAGCTTACTCAGTGTGGACTTTAACTGCAAAAGATGGCTGAAATAGTTAAGCCTAAGGCAGCACTAGGGGAGGCCGGTCGAGATCTAGGTTATAGTGGGGTGGACCTTGCAAATTATGTCAGTGTCGAGACTGATAAGTATTACGCTCGAGAAACAGCGAAAGCTGAAAGAGAAGAGCGAATAAAGTTAGCAGAAATAGATGAGAGGATAAAAGCTGTAGACGCTAGAGAAAGAAGCGAGAGAGATGAACGCGAGCATGCATTGAAGATGAAGCAGTTAGAGATGCAGGGACAAGCTCAAAGAGTTGAACCGGTAGCCGGTGCGACCGCATCTACCTCCTCAGGCAACCTATCGCCACGGTCAGATGATATGCCCTCCTTGCATGCAGTGGGCACAGGACCTTTGCCATCCTCACCCATGTCAAACTTGGGACCCTTGACGTTTCCATTCGAAGCTTTCTCGGAACGAGTTGACTCGGTCGATGTGTATCTGGACAAATTTGAGAAGTTTGCCACCACGTTTGGTTTGGAGAAGAGCAAGTGGAACCTGAAACTGTCGCAAGGGCTTAGAGGAACTGCTTATGACGTGTATAGCAAGCTTCCTCCAGGTTTACAGGATGACTACGACTCTCTGAAAAAGGCACTATTGGTTCGTTATGAGCTACATGCTGACGCCTATAGGAAGAGGTTCCGTAACTCTAGGAGGGAAGTCGGAGAGAACTTTGCTCAGTTTGCTGCGAGACTGGATTCCTACGTGGAGAAGTGGGATGCCCTAGGGAATTTTACTCATGATTGGGAAGGCCTGAAAGAATGGTCATGATCGAACAACTGAAGGACACCATGACTTCCGACATGAGAAGATTCCTGACAGAGAATGGGGCCAGCACTTTAGAATCCATCGTCCAGTTGGCGGAACATTACCAGGCAGCACTAACGGAGAATGACCCATCCCGGTGGAACCAACCGGAAGAATTATCGAGGCCAACACCTCAGACACACTTGGACCCCCAATTGAATCTACCTTACCACCACTTCAAAAAACATGACAAGCCAGACTACAAGACTACTCAGAGATCAGCTTTCCAGCATCAGAGGCGGGGAGAAAAGTGGTGTAAGACGTGCAAAATGAGCAATCACAATACTGCCCAGTGCCGAAGGAAAAACCCCCCACATCATGTTGCATGTTTGCAGGTGAGGGCTGTTGACAGGAAGGAACTGACAGTGAGTCGGAATAGCCTCCATCACCCACCTATACAGGAGACAGTGACCGTGAATGGCAAACAAGTCATCGGGATGTATGACACAGGTTTGTCTTATGACGCGGTCGTTTCTTCATCTCTGGTGCACCCCGAACAACTCACCACAGAAACAGTGGATATCCAGGGGCCACTCAAGGGAGCATTACCCTTAAATTTGCCCATAGCGAAGATTCAAGTCAGTTGTCGCTATGTGGAAGGGGAGATCAATGCTGCAGTTTTAGAGGATCCTTTCTACCCCCTGATGTTAGGGCGTAGATATGTCTTTTTAAGAGAACCAGTAAAGCCTGTGGTTATGACTGCCATCCGGACCAGGTCTGACTCCAAACGCATAGAGAGGGACTCTAAGTTAGAAATTCATCCGAATAAGATGAAAAGGGCTCAAGCAGCTGATAGCACGTTGGGGCCTTGCTTTGGCAAATTGAAAAAACTCACATAACCCTCGAAGAAAGGGTGACTTTTATATGGAACATGGACTCTTGCACAGGAAAGCTGGCAGAGGGCTAAAAAGTCATGGACAGATTGTGGTGCCATCCATATATAGAAATAAAGTTATGGAATGGGGGCACGGTGCTACTTTGAGTGAACACCTGGGTAATGGTGCCACAAATCAAAGGATAGCCACCCGTTATTATTGGCCCGGCATCATGGAAGACATAGCTCGATATGTGAAGTCCTGTTCAGATTGTAACCAGGTAACCTCAACACATAGGGTAGACCAGTTACAGGACCTAGGGAAGCATTGCTGCAGACGTAGGCATCCAAAGAAAACCAGGAAGAAAACCAGAATACATACCTGGGAAGAACAACGTAGGGGCAGATTTTTTGAGCAGACATCCGGACGCAACCGAGGAGATATGAGAAACTGAAAAAGAAGAGGAAGACAGGACCAGTGGAGTTGGACGGAACGTCAAACTTGAGGAGGGGCTTGTGTGACAACTTGCCCAATCTTCTCTTCATTTTTTATTATTATTTACGTGACATCGTTTTTTCTCATCCTCAATGCATGATCGCAAAGTCCCGGGAATTGTCACTTGCGGAAAATCTCCTAGCGTTCGGTATTTTCTCCTCGCTATTTTTAGATACGACGTCATTGTTGACCAATGACCTCGGTAGCGAGAAATCCGTTTTAATTTAGAACTGCTTGAACTTGGGAGAACCAGTTTAGGCCATTTAGGAAGACATCACGTGACTTTTAACATTATTGATTGGAGCGTCTAAAACGAGGCTAAGGTCACATGATGCACGCTACGGATCACGTGTCCAAGCGGAAATGACCCGCTAAAAGGCGGCAAAGCCAGCATTTTGTCACTTGCCCAGGAACCCTCAAGAAAGCTAGGTCTAAGCCAGATCGGCGAATTCTCGCATTAAAAGCACTGAAGCCACGTGTCTAATTGCGGGTTAGCGTCCATCTTTGAGTAGTCTATGGTGGAGCCTTGCACGACAGTCCAATCTCAGCGCAGAATACGGAGTCGAGCACAGAGAAGGCAAATCCGAACCATTCAAGACCTACCTGGGGCAACGTCAGGAGACCGGAGAACTAACCACACTTCACTATCAGCCGGGGGCTGAAAAGCTAAGTCCACGAAAAAGGGAACTCACTACATCAATGCCTAGTTTAGTCATCCATGATGAAAAACACTTGAATTGTGAGACACATAATACATACAGCAGACACTAATTCCATCGACAATACTATCATTCACCATCTATTCATTTTATTGCAATAAACCAATTGGGTGTATATACTGTACCCCACGCTTTGTTCCTTCCATTAGATGTTGAATATTGTCTATGTTTATCTTCCTCTAAATAATTCTCTTATCCTTTAAACGCTACGTGACAATTATGAGTATTGACGAAATATATATTTATTTCTGTAGCAAAGTTTAATTTGCTGGAGAGGTTATGATGGTGAAAGATAAGAATGATAAAGTTAGATGTGTTAACTGTGTGAGGTCAAGCTATGTAAGACCTTGAGTCTAGTGGCTGAAGAAGATGAGTTCTCAAGGGTCCTAACGCTACCTCTCAAGATCTCACACGGTGCTGTAAATTAATTCTAATGTATGGTGTTTGATGTGGCTAGTGTCTAGGGGATGCAATGAAATGATGGTACATCAAAACAACACAGTATAACTCTCTAATAGAATCTTAATAACTCTGCTGTTTAGTTTTCAAATTGGAAATTTTTTTTGTACAATTTATTGTGTCTGTCCTGCAATCTCTTTTGGACAGGTCTTTTAAAACTGAAGAAAATGTATGTTACACTGAAAAGTGAACTGAAAATAAGGACTCTTGGTCCAACAATAATACTATTAATATTAAAATGTTCCGTAAGGTGTTTCACAGCCTGTTAAGTAATAAGTAATAATGTGAGTCAGTTATTGGAGAGACTGTTTATGTCATCATTTCCCCGAGAGTTTCTGTTAATGGGTAGGGAAACAGTTTTCTCCAGATAAAGTGTCAGATTTCCCAGATTGTGGCACATAACCTGAAATTTCCTTCGTGAAGATTCAATCGTTGATATGGCTCTGTAAAGAACATCAGCTCTCAGAGCTCCACTTGACAATTATTATACAGAATACGCTGTACTAGAGACGTTACTATCTTCACTCGTACTTCAGCTTTCCTGTCACCGGCTGGTAACAGGAAATAAAACCCTGCAACATAAAAGACACCCTGGCCTTTTCATATCTGTTATATTTTTCCCTCAACTCTCTACATGACATGATGGGGTTCAGCCTCGTGTGCATTAAAAGTGCACCAGCCCTAAGTTTTTTTGAACTCGCATCATATTGTGACCACACCTCAGGTCCATATGGCAGATACGCCACTGTCATTTTACATAGTCTTCTTCAACACAATTTAATAGGAGTATGTACATCTCCTTAAATGCATATAATTTTTTTCTATTACAAAATATAAACGCTCCAGGCAATCAATAGTGTTCAGCGAACACAGAGGCTTGCTATTTTACTTTAGTCCTACAATAGTTTTTAATTCCAACATTGCAATATTCAAACATAAATCAAATAGATATACCCAAACTGTCTCTTTAGGCATGTCATACACTTTCCCACTTTTTGCCTTTGCACATATTACATAATAATATAGATATTCTTCTTACCAGAATTCAATGAAATAAGCACAGGTGCGATGGATGGCATAAATTCAGCTTTGCTACTGGCTAGACTATGACAAATACTTTTTAGTTTTAGTTACAAATAAAAGTCACACTTCTAGGATCACATCGACCTGCTTCAGGGACAGCTTTCTACAAAATGGCAAAAACATAACTAAGTTTTCCATAATATAAAATGCGTTGGCCAATCAGATCGGAAGACTAAGCTTTTCAATTTTGAATTTGAAAATAAAGTCAAAATTACATCTCAATTTTTCAAATGTACGTCGGTCACATTTTGGCATTAAAAGTTAAAAACAGTCTTGGTTTTTGACCTAACAAGTTCTGCCTCTCATTCACCTCAAGATTTCCACTACCAAATATTTTTAGTTTTAGGCCATCCCATAATATCTCTACCCTTGCCTGTCTAATTTCCCCTAACGCGTCCAAAAGTAACCGTTAGTGAATGCAAAAACAAGCGTCTGTTCGTTCATCTGTCTGGGCATATCTAATCTTTTGTCAATATCTTTACTCTTAATGGGGCGATCTTGAAAATTGTAACATAATATTACTCAGGAGATCATATGCTATCAAACTAACTAGGTTTTATGGCCTTATTCCTTTTAATAAAGAATTACATATATTTTCCATGTGAGTTTAAATTTCTAATATTACATTAACACGTCATCTCTCTCCCCGCTTATGTGTAGTTCAATTCGGAACAACAAGTCTGTGACGTCATAAAATGTACCAATTTGCAGACAGAGCGAGGCGTGTGTGTTTATACCAGTCACTCTGTGTGCTTATGGAACGAACAAATATTGGACTTAGTGTCTAATTTTTCCATCTGCCGCTAACAATATCGCCCGCGTTTGCCTACAATTTTGCGTGTTTCAACCATTTGTGTCAAAAGTCTCATTCTAAAAATACACTTGCCTCTCTCCTCCTTTTCCCCCTTTTGGTCTGAAACAAGGCTAATACCTTCAAAATTGTTACCGATATTTTCAAGGTCACTGGCAATCGATAGTACCCTTACACTACGCCCTGTCTTGCTAAAATCAACGCACTGACTGGCGTGGGGAAAGAAGACGCGTCACAACTTTACTATTTCTATTTCTACTCATATTATTTTGACTTTTACCTATAATTAATGATTTTATCGATGTATCAATGCACTTTATGACAATTTCTAATTCATGATAATTTCCTTTTTTTAAAATGACTAGAATTTATTTCACGATAGTTTTTAAACGATGAGACAAGCTCTAAGCTTGTAGTTTCAATTTAAGTTAAATAACCGAAGTGGATAAATATATTCTATTTTACGCGGGTTAAGGATAGGATTGTGAATACTATATTATGGTTAAGTATTTGTATTTTTTCTCCTTTACACAGTATTTTGTCAAACCCTAAACCTTACCAGCGGCTTCCGTGTAAATCTGAGAGTAACCATACAAAAGAACAATTTAATTAGTATCTAGGTTTCTTCAAGATAAAAACTGTCTGAGGTTGTGTTTACACCCAGAAAGAGACAGAATACCACCCAAAGAACATTAAGAGTGACTTTGTAACTGGGCATATAGATCCAGATTTTCTTTCCAAATTTCATTTACAGTCAACCCGTTGCGGTGACTTAACAAACATTAACATCTCCCGACGTTTGACCAGTTGTGGTGTGACCAAGAATTTTTATACTGAGAGAAGTTACCAACCTGACATTTCCTATGTACTGGAAACCTCAAGCTATTGACACTGTGAGCGTGGTTAAATTTTTTACCTGGACAAATTTAATGTGACATAAACAGTTAATCCTAAATAAAACATAACAAAGGGAACGCTCCCCGGAGAATTGAAATTAACCTGTCTTTGAGGAGCTGGCATTCCCTTTGCCAAAAATATCACTGGATTTGCTGGATGTGTGTGTCCTAAAGATTGTTCCAGAAGATACAATACAAGTATTTAGGTAAGAAAGAATGCTCGTGGCTGTCACAGTGACTATTAACCATTAATTTATTTTACCATTTCGTTCCATATGTTATTAACTCTTTTAATGTTCTGTTTTCCTAGACATTTGTATTCTTCTTTTCTATCTTTTTTTCACCTTTTCAAACCCCACCTGCCTTATTACTTCACAAGGAGTCATTGTTGAGAGCCTTGACTCACGTCATGCTAGTACCGGTAAAGCGACTCAACAAACTCTGCAACTCGCAGATAATACCTATCTTTCCCCAAGGATAGAAGCTACGGAGATCTGTTATGATTTAGTAGAACCCCAGAATGCGTTCGATTACTCTCTGCTTCAGGCAGCTGAGTTCTCTCATTTAAATCGCATTATTCCAGTGGTCTCAACCCCACTGATGGACAGCAAAGTAGTCGCCTCCGCCAGGCCATTACAGAGCAACTTGATCATTTCCGTTGACCAAGCCAGAGTTGTGACTGGCAAGGCAAGGAAAGCTCCAGACCCACCTTTAGACGGCACAGGTCTGAAGATTGATCAATGCTCCCACCGAAACAGGGGAGTAGGTGTCGAGAGGCAGAAGAAAAATGCTAGCATTTCTTCGGCCAACGAACGGCTTTATTTGCCAACTAGGGTTACACGCGCGCAGAAAATCCCGATAGACTGCAGCTATCGAGGGTTATTCAAGTCCACGCCCGTGACAGGTAAACCCATAACGAAGCGTAAACAGCCCGAGCCCAGCAATGATTACACTGCACATAACAGGCGGATTACCTACGCAGTGGCCAGTGAGTTCAGGCGGGGCCGAAAACCATTACAGGTGCGGATAATTTTCCGGACCAGAAACAGGCACAGCGAATTGTGGAACCAAGATCAGGTTCACACGGAAACGAAGGGCGTCAGTGCCGACTGGCCTCGCAAAATCCCATTCGCTGAACGTCTATTAGACAGAGGGAAGAAAAGAAATGAACTCGGAGCTAGTCATAGAGTACTGACAGAAATTGGATACGATTTTGGTTATGAGTATAGGATGTTCTAACGACATGTAATGAACGTCTATGGAAAAGATAAATTACTGTCATTGGTGTCCGTATTCCTCGAACTTTAAAGGGGGGGGGGGGGGGGGCCCCCTGTCACAGTGACTATTAACCATTAATTTATTTTACCATTTCGATCCATATGTTATTAACTCTTTTAATGTTCTTTTTTCCTAGACATTTGTATTCTTCTTTTCTATCTTTTTTCACCTTTTCAAACCGCACCCGCGTTTGGTTACGTTTGGCTGGCTTTCAGAGTAGAAATTCCCACTGGACCAGCAGACGGTCATATAACGTAATGTTATCTAAACGCACCTGTGGTCCGAACAGGGGCAATTTCTCTGGTCGCTCTAGTCTTTGATCACGAGCGGCTGGTACCCTTTGAGGCCTGGGTAACCGTTTCATCTTCGAAACAAGGGGGAAGAAAACAATCGCGGTCAGTCTCTGGGTTTTGCCCCTTAGACGAGTTAGAGCTCTCATAATATTATGCATTTCTCTACCTGAAGGAACTTTCTTGCGGTTGTTGACTTCTGATGTCTCTAGAATAACCTTTGTCTTACTCTCTTGATTACGCATTGCGCCGATACATCTGTAGAATCAGGTCATGCAGGTGTCCTGGGTGGCGTTGTATGTAAACATATAAATCTAGAAGAGTCTTACTAGACAAAGACATTCGTGAATATTCCTGGCCCGTAGATGACCATCATGAGATAAGGCAAACTTTAACACAGTACTAGAATGTGTTTGCCTATGTTCTAGTCATTTTCGGGGTGAGTTGACATATCTTATAATTATTATGTTATATTCATGTTAGCTTTTTATATATATCTGATAGGAAGTGACGTGAATTCATTTTGAGGATTTCTCCCGGTAAATTTAATTCAGTGATAATGTAGCGCTGTCTACGGCCTTAGTTAAGCGGTGCTTAAACTGTTACGGTTTATCATGGGTTAAATGTTAAACTTACAATAACAGATACTAGGCGTAGAATCAGTCCACCGATGCTTATCACGGGTTAAGAATAGGCTAATTAACTGTCATTTCTGTAAGATAATGTCAGGTGTGGATTGTTCACTTAAAAACTAAATAGTGAGATGCAGGTAATAATTCTGAATTATAGGAGATAGTCACTGATTCCTTTTTGATAGATATTTTTAGTGGCAAGGGAGAATCATTTTATGCTTATTTGTGTAGCTAGACACTAGTCTATAACTTTCACAGAAAGCAGTCAACAGGCATAGATATAATTATATCTTATGATTTAGCCACAACTGTATTATTATAGCAAGAACATTGCATTTTCTATGTACTCATTTTGTGGAATACTAATATATTTCCCCAAGGGGACATACGATTTATTTGTGTAATGTCAAATGCTGTAATCTGTTTATGTAAATTCATTTAATGTTGTAAGATAAATAAGCATATTCATTTAACTGTAACTACAAGGTTAGGTCTCCTGTATGTTGAGATTGGGAGAAGAGGAGTAGATTTTGCTGTCAGAACATTTAATGACAGGTACATGGGTGTACAAAAGATATTAAGCCTATGCGGGCACATGCTATAATTGATAGAATGGAAGGAGCGGAGCATAACTAGGTTATAAAACATTAGATTGATTTTGTTGTTGCTTGAGGTAAAAGGTGTCTTTTTTTGGGTCTCAGTTTCAGGGAGACCGAATCGCTAAAGCAGACTCCATTCAGGCGAGGAACGACATGTCCTCTTCGATCTAGAGGGTTTCTGAATACCGCTGGCGTCCCGAGTAGTCAATCCCCGTTCCTGAACCTAAACCTTTTTGTCAACGCCAAGTTACGCTCACGCAGTGCAACGGAGCCAACGCTAAATCTGGAATCACCAAATGCAGTAGTAGTTCTCCACTCACCTATTAGATTACCAGTCAGAGCAGTACGGCTTCCAGCATATCAATCAGCCCAATGTCTATAGCAGAATCTGATATCACCCGACTTTGTGTGCCTAAACGGGGCACTCAACCAAAACCACAGCCAAACCAGTTTAAACAGGATTTACAGCCAAGCAAGCAATAGCGCCGGATAAGAGCGCCTGGGACTCTTTGTCCTCAAGTGACTTCGCCTGGTATATTTCTGGGTTTATGTAGAACTTCGCACGTATGAGCAGCCATCTATGGACAGAGTTCCAGCCCCCCTCACGCAAGTAGCGGTCACCAACGTATAGCACCAACAAGGAAAGTTTGGTATTTCACTTCATTCATCTTGAAGGATATTTATCTGTAAGACACTTTCTGGAGCTAGCGCCTTTGGTCCCCGAAAGCGGACCCACTGTCGGACAGGTTAGTTATTTTCTCCGTGTTCTACAGGTTTTATGAGTGTTGGTGGTGTGTGTGTTTGTGGGTGTGTATTTGCATTATTGGTGGTTATTGATGATTATTGATGACTATTGATGAATATTTGATTATTGATGTAATTTATGCTGTGTATGATGATATGCATTAATTCCATGCTTTTCTTCTTTAATAAAGTTTACACATTTATTAATGTTTGATAAGAGAAAAGAGTGAGAGCAGGAGGTGCTTAGACAGTAAAAGTGAGTTGAGGCTTGGAGAGAGAGATTATTTTGATAAATCTTCTTCCAGGTTGTCTCAAGTCCATCTCCTATTTACACCTTTCTGTGTGTGTAATCTATAACTCTGTCAGTCCACTATCCCTTGTCGATTTCACTACTATTGTCCAACTCGACAAATACTCTACACTTTACTCAACCACGACAGTGGCCACGGTCGTCTGAGAAGAGAGGAAGGATGAACGAATAATTCTCATATACATATCGTGTAGAATCTATGTACTCACTTTGTGTATTTTTTAATGCAAGTTTTGCTAATGCTGTCCCTTTCCGAATAGATTAACGTGTAAACTCTGTTCTTTACTGTAGAGGGAAATCCTAGACCATAGCGTACAAACCTTTGTCTCTTTGGGGGTTAATAACTTTTCTTCTAACGGGATCTTGTCTCAACAGAGGGAGGGGGGATTACACCTATGATTCTAACTCTTTAATTAATTCATTAACTTATGTTTATTTGTATTTGATTTTGATATTCAAAAATATTGCTGTTGTGAAGTTCTTTATGATAAATAAAATTTACATAAACTTTATTTACGTGTGTTGGTCAGCTTGTCCCAAAAGATCCCTATTCCATTGATATATTTTTCACGTCTGTGCGTCTAATTGTCGTCACTTATCTGTGTGTGTGTGTAGATGTGAGTGGTTGAATGTATATATTCATAGGAAAAACTGTCTGATCTAAGAATCTCAGTCGTAACCGATAGGCTGGATAGATTATCTCTCAAATCCAGGGACAGACTTTACCTTTCACCATTTCACTCGTGAAAATCTATTTCTTTACCTTATCTCCCACTGAGCTATCACCTGTTCTAGTTCTATTCAGACGGGACCATAATTGATCTTAAATTCCTATCGAAAAATCTACGACATCGATGAGAGGTCACAGCGATTGGGTCTGAAAATGCACAGGGAAAAGACAAAGATAATAAGAATAAATGCAGGTAATGATAACAGGGTTGAACTTGAAGAAGCACCAATACAAGATGTAGAATCGTACACATATCTTGGCAGCAATATAGACAAAGTTGGAGGGACAGACAGTGATATCAAAATAAGAATACAAAAAGCAAGAGCTTTCATTGCATTGGGAAATATATGGAGATCACGAGAAATCGGATCCAACACGAAAATAAGAATCTTCAACTCAAATGTGAAGTCAGTATGGCTCTGAGACATGGAGAACAACAAAGACAACTACCAAAAGGCTACAGACTTTCATAAATGGGTGCTTGCGTATAATAGAGGGATTAAAATGGTATGACAAGTTTACCAACGTGGAACTGATGACAAGAACTAGACAAGTGCCAGTGGAACAAGAGATGAGAAGAAGACGATGGCGATGAATAGGACACACACTGAGGAAACCTGTTGTTAGCATTACAAGGCAGTCCTTGTTCTGGAATCCCCAGGGCAAGAGAAGCAGAGGTAGACCAAGAAGCACATGGAGAAGAGAGCTGGAAACAGAGGTGAAAATGATAAGGAGAACGTGGAAAGAACTTGAGATGATGGCAAGTGACAAGAGGACTTGGCATGTGTTTGTTGAAGGCCTATGCTCCTTTGGGAGTGGAGGGTTATGAATGAATGAACTGATATTCCTTGTATGTCATCTGTGGATCTCATTATAATTATATTTAATTGAAATTTTCATAGTATGTTGTTTATAGACTCAGGTCTCTGTTATCAATAAATTCTTTATGCTTTCTAAGGTTTTGGGAGCCGTGGTAGCGCAGTGTTTAGTGCACTGGCTTCCTAGCTTGGTGGTCCATGGTTCGATCCCCAGTTGTGGTGGGATTTTTGTAGACCGCAAACGGCTCCGGGGTTGACCCAGCCTCAGGAGTTGGGTACCAGAGCAACTCTGGGAAGGTTCAGGCGGCCGGCATGATGCTGACCACATCACCCCTAGCGTGCCGATGGTCAAGAAAATATGGGCCTAACATCATATTCCCAATATTCCTCAATGGACGTGTAATGGGATCCTTTACCCTACTTTCTAAGATTTTAATAATTATCTCATGTTTCCGTTTGTCAAATGCCGTAGCGTAGTTTATAAAGGACAAGTAAAGATCAATTTTAACTTCTGTAGCTTTTTCTATTAATATGCTTTAATAAATAAGGCGTTTTGTGCATTTGACGCCTGCAAATCTACATTATTCATCATCATTGCATTTAATTTTTCATTCATAACTCTTAACAATATTTTGGTCTCATAATTCATTACACCTATTGTGCTGTGATTATCTCATTCGTTGGGTCCTGTCACGAGATGGATTTGGGACGACCCCTTCTCGATCTATCTTTCACTCCGACAGTACTCATTTTAAATTGTTGTACTGACTAATTGCGTGTTTTTCCATGGTCAGCACTTTTTTCCTTCTCTGCTATGTAGCAGATATTTTGTACTTTCATTCTTACACTCCTTTTAGTAATTATTTTTCTTGTCTGTTTACCTGCCCATCCCTGCTGAGATAGTAGACAGGTGATGCAATATTGAAACGGCAGTCATGTTGGTAAATTCTCGTGTACCAAACCTTGGCCACGACAGATTAACACTAAAATCGCCGCAGCGTATTTGTTTAATCGCTGATTAAGCAAGGGTGCGTCTTCGCTAAGGTGGTAAAGAGACGTGTTGTGTGTGCTCAAGTAGCAGATAACGAGATTACTCGTCTGTGAGACACCTTACGGACATACATAAATGACATAATCGTTTCCTGTCCGACTTTCTCGAAGACGTTACTTTATATGAAAGTAATAAGTTGTTACATCTGAAACACATTGTTGTACGAGTCTACAGATGTGCTGGTGAGTTTGCCTACGACGCAATCGGATGTTTTACTACCATATATTGGAGAGGTGACCTCTGCATCATGCACATAATTTTTCCACGTCGGAAATAATTTTAAATTTCCCCACTACACACATGTTTGAAAACGATTGGCGCTAACAAATCAAACGCGGGACAGACTTGCAATAAAATCTGACAATTTTTGCAAGTCTAGTTCAATGTGAGAAATCGCTTCCAAGACTACAACCAGACCTTGCCAGAAGTTAGAATTCAGAATTCCATTTATCAAGCCAGACTGTTATTGGAGTATTTTGGAAGGACTCACATAGCCCAGGAAAACTAAACCATTTTAATAAGGAACCGGAATCTGAGGAAACTGAAACACACGGAGTCATAGAGGGAATTATCTTATAAAAGTAACGACCCCAAGTACACGTGTAAGAGGCATCTACCAGTGCCTTTATTCATCTGAGCAAAACGTCTGTGAACCAGAATTGGCGTAAGTTGTGCATTTTACATTTTATATCTGCTTCATTACTAACATGTGAACTAATATGTATATATTACAAAGTGATTATTAATAGGTGAAAATCGCTAGTGGGTGTCCAAGTCATTTGAGGCTGGCAACCTCAGCGTATAGAATGATGATTTCATTAACCACCACTGCAATGACTGGTGACTGCTTTATTGCTAGTTTCTTAAAGAGAACTAAAAGTTCCCTATGGAGCAGGGAGGGAAAAATGAAAGAAATGATGTACATTCTAGGTATCATATTTACATTTTCAAACCAGTGTAAATGTCTATGTAAACATTTTCACTTTAAAATTAATAAAAGTTTCAAACTGTTCAACAAATGTAAATATAAATAAAAACATATTCAATTTATATTGTGAACACTTTTCAATCAGTGGAGATGTAAATGTAAACATATTCTATCTGTACTATTAACCTTCATTTAAATGTAAAATAAAGATAAGGCTATTCAATTTAGATGTAAAGGAAGTTTTCTCTCGAGTGATTAAGTTTAATTCTCATCGAGGGTAAATTCTGAGGTAGATGGGATGGTGGAATAGAGATAAGGGGACTCATAAGTATGAGTCGGGAAACGCAACACTCATGAGAGCGTTTCGTTTCTATTCTTTTACCATATTTGTTGGTGGTACCAGTTGAGGGTACTGTCTCTCGAACATGAAGGGAACAGTGGCCTGAGCTTTAAGACGAGGGACCAACTTTGTAGACACTCCCTGACATTTCTGGGAACATGCTGCGCCTTAACAACCGTGACCAGCTACGAGCGTGATCACTTTACCAAGAACTAAACCATCAGCGGGAGCAGAACCTACCAGTGGCAGATAAGTTAAACGTTAAAGCTACCACGTGAAATCCTTTATAAACTTTCATCCAATCTCAACTTTCTGTTAAATCATTATTTAAATTTTCTAAAAACTTGTTAAACCTAAATGATTATTAAATTTGTTATTTTTAATTATACTTATTTAACTTCGATTTAATCATTTTGAATGTACTGCATGTTTGTCTCAGTCAATTTGCTAAATACGCTCTAAACAGAACTATACCTTAATAATAAGAATTCCACTGAGTAAATCTGGGCGCTTGACGAGCAGAAATTAATAATTGCTTAATTCTTCATAAAATATGACCGATATAAAGTTAACGACTGCCCTGCCAATGCAGCATTGTTCTTGACTTCGGAAATATCTTATGAAACTCCCTTGGGATAGAAGCGTCATTACCCTTCTATCTACAACTCTGCCAAGATTAATCGTGTGCGAAGGTAGATACCTTTGAAGGCAGATATTAGATACTCTTGAGTTTCGGTCACTGTTGGGCCACTACTGCAAAGCAGGACGGGGGGGGGGGGGGGGGAGGGGGGGGGCAATCAGTGACAGCTCCAGTTTTCTTTGGTAAAGTTATGAATATTATTGAAATTGTTTGTTATTACGTCTATTCCAAATTATTTCCCAGTCTGCATATCCTCTACTGTTATTCTGGTCCAGGAGTTTTGTCTTTAATTTACGGGGTGCATGGCGTCCTTAACTTCTGCCACAAGTATTGGCGGTTCTTCAAAGATGTCTCTAATATTTAATTCTGATCTTTTATCATTGTTGATTTCCTTTATGTATTCTGTCAATCTCTCTATTGCGTTCTTTTGACACATTTATATTATTTGTTCTTTTCATTTCAAACAGCCAGTAACTTTATGTGATCTGCCTGTTAACTCACTTATTTGCATGTACATAGCATGTGTGCCTCTTCTGTGCTGCGCTGTGAGCTCTCTGTACCTCAGGTTTCGCCATATGTCTTTTGCTGTCTACATTTATTTAATGCGTCTTTATTTAGACTTAACTAATCTTGCTTCTTCATTATCCTTGCATCCATTAATTGCAAAATTCCATCAGTCATCCATTTCTTTATTGCAGTCACCTTTATTGCCTATTATTTCTTGTGATGTTTGATGTATTTTTTTGTTAGCTTCTATTCTTCACGTGAACTCCATAATTTTATGTTATTGTATCTATTATGAATTGTAATGTTTTATCTCTCGCTCATTTCCTTATCTGATTTAAATAAGGCCAAATTTACCTGATTTTTTAAAGCCATTTTACTTTCTTCTATTTTAAATGTCCCTATTAGAGACATATATTAGCCACCGACAACATGGGTCTTGCTATGTTGTTTGAAATGACCTTCTAAATTCCTGCCCATCTAATTAGAGATCCCTAATTTTAAAAAACTAAAAAACAGAATAAGTATACGCCTTTTTCGCCATTCACATCCTCATTGTGTGATCTAAAGGAGGATATCGCAGCTCTGATGGAGTTGTCCGTGTACAATGAAAGTGATCCTTAAAAAAAAAAAAAACTAATATGGGGACTCCTAGTGACCTTTGCTCCCAGTGTAATTTGAACCCCATTGTCGGTCATTTAATTTTCCCAGGTTATTATCTTGCCTTCGAATCTCGAGTACACTTTTCTGCTCACGACAAGGACTAGCTAAGTTCTGAGCTGTCAATCTTGTGATAAGCGTAGTATGCAGCAAAAGCTCCCATTCCAGCACTTTGGTCAGCAAGGACCTACAAACATTAGTGGAAAGAAACCAAGACGAGACTGCATCTGCATCAGGAATCTATTATGCATATATAGCAATTTTCAATTCATTTGTCAAAAATGACGTGGAAGACAAAATCCTTTTCTTTTTTTATTTTGCACAAGAATGCATTAACCTACAAGAAGCACTTGATCTAGGTCATAGTTCAACGAGAAAGAAGGGGTTCTGTGAAGCAGTTTCCTTCCCTCTCCCAACATGTAATATAAGGTACATTTTGAGTTGTACAGTGTGACTGAGAGCATCTACAGCCCCGCGCAACGCTGTGAACTTTTAACAGGTACAACTCGACCTTCCGATTTCTGTTGAGAAATTAAGTGTAGAGTAGGCGTTCGCCAAATAAAAGCTAATGTTGATCTTAGTAGTGTTATAGTTTTTAGTGAAACTGTCATTGTTTTTCTTTGCAACTAAAACGAAAACAGGATCTATTATCTTCTATTTGAGTTACCAAAGCGCGATGATTGTTTCGACGAGAAGCTAAAGATTGATCTCAGTTCAAGTCACCTTTCAGGTAATGTTTGTTAATATAAGATAACCACTTGTGTGAGCTTGAAAACAATATAGCTAGATTTTACTCAGTCTTAAATCGGTTCGTGTCAGCGTCATTTTGTATTTTTACAACGATACCTAAAGCTTCGTGTTTTTGTTTTTTCAAGCAAGACTGTAAAGCTGAATTATTACTCCTCATATATATATATATATATATATATATATATATATATATATATATATATATATATATATATATATATATATATATATATATATATATATATATATGCTATACATGACATTAGAAAGCATTTTATATTATCTGTAGTCTGTTTTAAATTATTAAATTATTCCATAATTTTGTCATAATGTCAAATTATGCTGTATGTGTTTACTTTTGTTTCAGTACACGTCTTGTTGGCAAGGCACGCATCGTTCATTATTAGCACATAGTCTGTCAGTTATTTGATCATAATATAACCCACAAACCTTATGGTTTGGTTGATTGTAAGATTTATTTTTTTCTTCCTAACCTCTTGTTTTTTTTCCGTCATCGCCATGTCGCTGATCGTGATGAAGATCCTTACTAAACTAGACCTCATTGTCTGACCCCATTATGTGTTTTAAAAGTTCTGAGGATACCCTCTGAGAGCTCAGATACGACTCGGGTCATTTTATATTGTTAGACCCCTTCACTGTTTGGGAAGCGGGGTAAAAATATTCAAATAAAAAAAGAAAGACGTTTAAAAACAAAGCAAAAACAAAAAAAGGCTAGGGCGAGGTACCATGACATATGAGTTCCGGGCCTAATGACCATATTGCCTCCCCACACCACACCAACTCGCAGGGCATTGTTCTAGGTGACATTTGTTGATTATTCTATATATGGTCTCTTGAAAAAAATCTTGAATGATTTTCGTAAATTCTAGAATAAAGGATAAACAAATATTCTATACTTAATGTCTCGTTGGATTACAGTGTAGTTTATACCATCAACTGCTTTGTTCAAACAAAAATTAAAATGAAATAACAAAAACATAGCTGTCTTAAAGTTTACAAAATTGACATCTAGGCTGCTGCCAGTCATGTGTGACTGTTCTACGATTATTCTGAGTTTTATTTCTGATTTATGCATAATCTTTCCGTATCAAATTCTACTATCTGTGTCAAGGATTTCAATCTTAAGGAGAGATTTTCAACCTGCCTCACTTCGGGGTACAAGTACTTGGAGGGAAATTTTTCTCGTAGCACATGATATTATTTATTGCAATAATAATTTTAAAATATTTGCAATAATAATACATCATGCAAAACATATGTATAAATAATAATAATTATTTATTTATATTATAATATAACGTATTATTATTTTGCAACGCAGAACATACTTAGTATAGGGGTTACTTTCACAATTGCCTCCAGCTGGCAGAAAATAGGAGTGAATTTTAAAGCTGCAACCAAGGTGGAGGGCGTTCAATTCTCTGCACTAGACAACAGGAGGCTGACACTTGGGAGCCATGACCCAAGTGCCCCCCCCCCCCCCCCGTGACGCACGTCTAGTTTGTCAAGTGAATTTTCCCTGATTTGATGGATGATTAAAGGGACCGTAGCTTTTCATAACATTAGAACCCCTGAACATCAGTATTGTTGTAACTTTTCATCAACGAAGAGTAGCGGCTATGATCAAAGCAGTCAAAGACGATCCCCAGAACAAAGAAGCAGAAATTTAGCATCTCCGTGCGAACACTGAACCGTTCGCAAGACGGACACGAGCGGTCAGAAGAAAGCTTCTTGCAGACTTCGCACCTCTGTGGCAACCGGCAGACTTGCCCGAAAGACTATGAACGGGAGAGACGGAGCGCTCAGCGTAGCGGATACGATCTGAGGAATCAGGAAACTCACCGCGAACGAGGCTAGTCTCGCAGAAATTTCACATCCTCGTGCGAGCAGCCTGAGACGAACGAAGATCGGAAGCCAGTCGGGCCATCGCGGTTAGCATGGCGGCTAAATAACTTCGACTTCCCCTGGGATCTGAAGAGGCGCGAAATTTTCACACGACCCATTTAACTTACATTCCTTTTAGATATATACAGAATCTGAAAAGGGCAACTTTATCATTCGTCCTGACAGAATTCTAAGATTCACTAGCATATAGTTAAATTCCTGCTAGATTTAATCTAAATTGTTGGCTATTGGAGTGAATTCTTTTTCTGTGCAGACGGTAATTTATACTTTAGCTTCGAGTGATCAGTGGTCTAGTTATTTCATTTTTATTTCACTGGATTGTGGTGTAAATTTAAACTTATTAAATAAACCCATTTTCAAAGTTCTAGTGCAAACTAAATGTTACATCTATAAGTTTATTTCCTAATACAATAGCCACGTAAATTAATTTTGCAACTGTTAAGGGAATTATAACTTTAATACAGTTTAGTTCTGTATAAATAGATGTGCTTTTAACTATTAACCTCACGGGAGCGTTTCTTGTATTGATTAATTGTAGACGCGAATGCAGAAAATAGTCTAACTGTAAATGCATCGCGCGTTAGATCTTAATATGATTTTATTGCATTTCTTGTTTTATCTTCTATACAGAATTGATCTTTCGACCTTGCATCCCAGCAATTAATTAATTATACACTGAGCCCTGCCAACTCAGTCGAAAACTCCAGCAACTTATAACCATTTTAAAATTTAATCTTTGTGGCGATCCTGTGTGATTCAGCTACCTGAAGTTTTTCAGAAACAAAGCAAACCCAAAGACTGTTTTAAAATCCCAATTCATAAAGTTTTTTTATAGTTATCAAACTTGAAGAAGAACAGTTGCCAGTAGCAATATTTTACTCGCTGCTCTATTTGTGAAGAAGAACATAGATTTCCCTGACACTGTCTGTCGAGCATAATCATTGGATTTTACCACCCCCCGAAGAACTTACCTCAGTGTTTTGTAGTTTGTGATATTACGGCAAAAGAAAGTTATCTCCACCAGCTGTGCCAATCTTAGAAACCGCACCATACCTCACACCTAGCCAAGTGCCTGTGCCATTCATTAGGAACTTTTATCTAACAAACCAACAGTAGCCTTTTCGCTTCACCGTCTGGCGATTTTTGAGACTATTAGCTACCAGCCCACCTCGTTAAATCTGGGGCCTGACACAGAAGAAATAAAAAGACAATTTCCATTGTTCTACGGCAGAGGTGGCCAAACTACGGCCCGCGGGCCAGATCCGGCCCGCCAACCAGTTTTGACTGGCCCGCCAACCTGTTTTGGCCGGCCTCTTATTGTTGATTGAAAATTACTGTATACTCCGACAACTGTGCTAAAAAAAATATTACAAAATAGCACGCACAGGCACCAGAAACAAAACCAAATAGGTACGATTAATATCTCCCCACCTCCCACAACACCACCAACTCTCTCTCTCTCTCTCTCTCTCTCTCTCTCTCTCTCTCTCTCTCTCTCTCTCTCTCTCTCTCTCTATCATACCAATTGAGATCTACTAGATAGTGCCGACAAAACGGAAATGATAACGTCAAATCTCTGATCGTGCACGTGGACAGGCGAAGACAGTGTCGGTACCTACTTTGATAATGAGAAACTGAAAGCAATGACAGATCTTCTCTGCGGTCGGAAGTCTCTGAGATCCAATGATGTTGCTTTGTCTTTAGCATCGGTATGGGAAAGTGATCGTGGGAGTGGGGGTGGATGGTTAGTAGGTACATTTCTATAGGAAGGAGTTGAGGTGCACAGTTGGTCTTGTGAAGTGTGTTAAGTATAAATCAGACAGTGACACTTCTGGGCTTGTAGCTGTTGTGCACGTTTTCATGTATAAGAGTTTGCATTTGTAAAAATGTTTTCTAAGTATAGAAAAGTTGACAGTGAAAATCGCGCATTTAAACCAGAATGGGAGTTCGATTATATGTTCATTCTCAATAAGGATAATAAACTTCGGTGCTTAGTTTGCGCCCAAGTGTTAGCCGTAGTGAAGGAATATAACTTGAAACGTCACTACATCACAAATCATCAGAAAAACAACGACTAGCATAGCAGCGAGTCGAGAAAGCTTGTGATTGAACAACTCCAGAAAAAACTGAATCAGCAAAAGAGTATATTTAGTCATGTAAATAAGATTCAGGAATCATCGCTCATGGCGTCCTATGTGATTAGTTATGAGCTTGCAAAAGCAAAAAAGCCGTTTACTGATGGAGAGTTTGTGAAAAAGTGTTGCAGTTCAAATGGCAGAAGCGTTCAATGAAGAAAAAGTGGTAAAAGAATTTCAAAATGTACCTCTTTCAAAACAAACCGTAGCTAAGAGAACAGAAGATATTAGTTTGCATTTGTCCCAGAACTTGAAATCTTTAATTTAAAATTGTCCATACATTTCACTGGCGATTGATGAAAGTACAGACATCACAGACACTAGCCAGCTTCTTATTTTTGTTAAAGTGATCCAAGAAGACTTTACTGTTTCTGAAGAATTACTGAAAGTTTGCTCTTTGCATGGTACAAGTAAAGGGGATGACAAATTTTCTGCAGTTCAAAATGCCATGGAAGAATATGGTGGGTTTGAAAAATTGTCTGCTGTGTGTACCGATGGTTGCAAGGCTATGGTTGGGAAAAATACTGGTTTTGTTGGACTTTTGAAGCAAAATAAAATTGACGTGCCTTCATTACATTGCATAGTTCACCAAGAGGCCCTTTGTGCAAAATCCATAAACCTAAATGACACTATGGCTACTGTGGTGAAAATAACGAATTTGATCAGAGGAGGACACAGCTCTCTAACTCACAGGAAGTTCCTTGCATTTTTAGAAGAAGTGGATTCTGTTTACGGTGATCTCCTGCTTAATGCTGAGGTGAGAGGAAAATGTTTAATAAGATTTTGTGAACTGAAGGATGAAATATTTGACTTCCTTCGAGACAGCTTACCATGTTCAATTGATCTTCAAAATAAACTCAAAGATATTCATTTCATTCAGCACTTGGCATTTCTCACAGATATAACACAACATTTGAATGTACTGAATTTGCAGTTACAAGGAAAAAGGCAAACAATTTTTCAAATGATGGGCTATGTTGATGGCTTCAAAAAGAAACTGAGCCTATTTAGTCTGTCTTTGCAAAAGAATGACCTTTTTCATTTTCCTTGTCGTAAACAGCTGTCTGAGAAAGTGTTAACTTCAAGAGGTACACAGATGACATTGAACATCTGATTTCTGAGTTTGATCGTCGATTTCAAGATTTTGAGATGTTTCGTCCACAAATGGAACTTTTTAACAACCCATTCAAGTGCACAGTGGAGTCTCAGCCAGCAGAACTACAATTACAGTTATGTGAACTCCAATGTGACCCATTCATCAACACAACAGAAGCAACTGGAGCTGATTTGTGGAAATTACTACCAAAGAAACGTTACCCACTTCTGAGAAAATGGGCCCTAAAAGTGTGCTCTATATTTGGTAGCACATATCATTGTGAGACATTTTCTGCCATAAAGCTTATCAAATCCAAGACCAGAAACAGATTAACTGACTGTATTATAACATGTTCTCAGAATTTCTACGTCACAAATAGAAGTAGACTTCAAATCACTGGTGAAAAGTTTTGATAAGCCACACTCTTCACAATGAAATAACACACAAATGTATGTTTGAAATAAATAATTACATGTCATATTACAAAACAAATTAAAACAACAGATTCATTATTTTTTTTTAAACAGTAATTTCAGTCCGAAGACTGGTATACATGTCTTGGCAGATGTGCAGTACAGTAGTTTGCCGTTGCTTTCTGTACGTGGGTCATTATATATGTAAAACTAAATCTCAGAACGTTATTTTTAAAGGATTTTATAGGTCTGGCCCTCTGGTGTTACCCTTTACCATAATCTGGCCCTCGGCCAACCTTAGCTTGGCCACCACTGTTCTACGGTATTAGCTACAGTTGTAAAATTCCTAAAGTGCCAGAATTCACAACTTGGTAAGTCTGTGTGTGTGACTGTGTGTGCTGGCCTGCCCAAGCGTGTTTTTGAATGACAGGAGATTTATTAATCTTTTTTTTTACCCTTATAATTAGTTTGTCCTAGTATTAAGGGGTATTGTATACATTGTACGGGATTTCTCCTAGCGGGATTGTTTAACTGTGTTCATTCCCCCCTTCCGTAAAGTTTTGTTGAAAAAGGGAAACATTTGAGAACCCTAGCTTTTCCTCTACCTCCTTATCACTGTAACCCCTTGCCTCAGAGTAATAAATTTACCATTGGGTTAAATTGCCTATCTCTGATCATAATCACCCCCCCCCCCCTTTTCTCGTCTTTGGGACCGTGTTGCGTATGGTTTTTTACAACATTTCTGGTGTTGCGCATCAAAGAGCGCTGAGTTGAGTTTGGGGAAAATATTTGAAGATATGTGAATAGTACACTTAGGTGCATTATTATTGCGCGCAGTAAAAAAGGGATGACGTAGGAGTTTTTTGGGTATTGAAACAATGACGTGGAGAACAAAAATGGACCCAAGAAATAAACAAGACGCGAACAGCCTTGTGTGTGCTGGTTTGCTTGAAAACCCGTAGAAAAGGGTTATATTGATTCGTGCCATGAATGGGAATGTATACCAGGATGAGTACTATTAATACTGTATAATGTGATGCTTATACATTTTTTAGACTGGCAGGTCTGTACACCGTAAAAATCGGAGTCTTAAAGATCCTGCCTGCTCTGTCGCTAATGTGTACTGACTTTTGGGGAACTTCATGTTAATGAAGTTAAATGAGTTTGAACAGAAGGTACGGGAGAAGGGCACGGATATAATCAATACATACCGTCAAGGAGTATAACACTATGTTACGAATAGACAGAATGACATTAACTAAGGACGGTTCATCATGTCTCATGGATCATGAGTTTTCATTAAACTGTGTTGTTAATTTACCGGAACAGCATTGGCTTCTTACCTGGTTATAGTTGAGCTGTTGGGCATATCTGAGACATTACTAATTCGTGATCCCTTGTGAGAGAACACTGCATAAATAATACAGGGACGATACAGTGCAGTTTTTGGCACACCCACGAACAAAACATTCGCGTGACACTTTTGTTGTATACCAATGTTCTAACATTCATATAGACACATATGGGAATAATGATGGTATACATATATCAAATGCAGACAAACTCTTTTAATACACGGGAATAAACGAACGGGCGGACAGTACTTTAACATGGTGGCCATTAAAATGTACCTTCCCGTTCTATAAATTCAGATATTTGGAGCTCAATTAATTGCCACGCATATTGGAACAATGACACTTGTTGCATGCTCAATCAATCGATCGTTATGTCAAAGTCGTAACCTTGACTTAGAAGGTCAACGTTCGTGTGATGTACATATTCAAGTCTCCAGAGAAGTATCATAATTGTACCGGGGGAATTATGCTACAGTTTTCGATTTCCATTTTCAAGTTCTGCTGTGTACCTGCGGAGGTTACTTTGAGTGACGTCATTCGGTAACAGATACTTTCAACCAGAGCAAATTACTGTTTGTTTTGGAGAATTGCTCACCTTGAATTCAGCTGTATGAATTTCATAACCTGTGTTGGATCGAAATATGTACGAGGAGTATTGGGATTCCCGCAGATAAGTAGATATTGTTATTATGGTGTCAGTACCCTGGTTATTATTAGTGAGCCCCTTTCTTTGTCATTTTAACTCGTAAGATGCTTGTTCTTCTTCATAGATGTCCTGGGGTGTTTTCCTAGGTTGATTTCAGGTCGATGAATCGCAAAGGCTTATAGCCAGTTTCTTTGGGGCTGCTGAAATGTCGTAGATTTTTGTGTTGACGCCGTGGTTCTTTATGATATTATCTCTCCTTTAATTGTTTAGGTGCGGTGATGGTCATTGCTAACGAGTATATTTCTATGTAATTAATTCTCTTCATGGACCATTATGTTTTCAGTAGTAATATTATCTTGTATAATTTCTTAGTTGATTGATTTATAGCTGCATATTTTATTAAATAAAAGATGATTAATCTCCAGTAATGAGTATCGATAAGGTGACGAATATAGGATACTAATTGGAATACTACAGTTTATTTGATGAATTAAATATATTAATTCAGATTCTGAAGTGTCGACGGTGGAATACTTTATTAAACAGGGTAAAATTCTTGGTTTATCAGGAGACAAATTACAAGAGTTTGCTCAAACAGAATATAAAGAGGCGCAGGAAAGAGAGAAACGTCAGTTAGAATTAAAAGATAGAGAATTAGCCAACCAGGAACGTATGAAACGGTTGGAAATGGAAGATAATGAAAAAAGGAGGCAAGACGAAGAGATAATTAAACACTTGGAAATGGAAGATAATGAAAAAAGGAGGCAAGACGAAGAGAGAATTAAACTCTTGGAGATGGAAGAGAATGAGAAAAGGAGGCAATATGAAGAGAAAATGATGCTATTGGAAATTGAAAGACAGAAGTTGCAAAATGGAAATGCTAGTTGTCAATCACATACTCAGAATGATGGGCAGAAAGGTGACATTAAAATTCATCTGCCAATGTTTAAACCAGGGGTCGACGATATTACGTCAAGATTCAATTGGTTGCACAGAATATAAAATTGATAAAAGTAAGTGGTGTAGCAAACTGATGAATTTTTTATCAGGAGAGGCGTTAAGTGCAGTCGCTTCGTTAGAAGGCGATAGTCAAAACTATGAGGAAGCTAGAGCTACGCTATTAAAAAAAATATCAGCTTACAGCTGAAGGTTACAGAAGGCGTTTTAAAGAGTTGTTGCCGGAAACAGGGAAAAGAGTTCTCACAATTCATTTCGGATATTCGTTTAACTTTCAATCGTTGGATCGAACTTGAAAAGGTACAACGGAATTTTGAAGATCTTGCCGATTTAATATTACGGGATAAGGTATTATCCTCAGTAAGTGATAAGTTTTTGGCATTTTTACAGGAGCGGAATCCTAAATCGTTATCGGAAGTTGAGACCCTATGGCGCCAGTTTTCAGTTGCTCATCCGAACTTGAATGTCAGAAACACTAAATTACATGAATCGTTACAGTCAGCGGGTGTTGCTACTGTAAATAACAGACAAGGAAAATTTAGATCGAATAGTGGTGACAGAGATAGGTTTCGTCATAGAAGTGCCAGTTCAGATCGAAATAATAATTATCAAAAGAAATTTTTCTCATTTTGAAGGTGGAAATAGAAAAAGATTCACCAGCTGGCAGAAGATGGAATAACAATCATTTTGGAACTGGTCAACAGGTTGATTTGGGAAACAGAGACAGAATGAATTGGGCAACGAAACACTCCTAACTTTTACAGTTACAATAAAGCACGTTACTCGCAGAATAATAATAGACATTTGTATAACAATAGACAACAAAATGACAGGGCATTTCTGTCAAATAGTTATAATCGATCTGCTTAACATGGTAATTCCGTTCAAATGTCGGAAAAATAATGTCGCAGATAACAATAATACTGTTAATCAAGCAAATGCGTGTGCGTCATTTGATTTTAATAATGCTGAAACATGTTTGGAATGCAAGAATCTATTTCAGCCTGACGTGGTATCCAGACTGAGATGTGGACACCCATTGCCGGCGTTACCTGCAATGTCAGCTCATGAAGGAACCGGGTCTTTAGAGTTTCACAAGGGCTTACTTAATGGCATGCCAGTAACTTTATTAAAGGATTCAGGTTGCACGACCGTAGGTATGCGACAATGTTTGGTTGATTCTTCTTGTTGTACAGGCACATGGGTTAAGTGCATTACGTTTGGTGGTAGAATTGAGAAATTTCAAACTGCGGTGGTTCATATCGCGACGCCATTTTTTACGGGACAAATAAAAGTATGTTTGTTGCCGAATCCAGTTTGCGATTTAGTTCTTGGTCGCATTCACGGTTTTAAAGAGTGTACTCTTGAGCAAAAAAATGATTGGGAACGAGAACACGTACACAGTGCTAATGTCGTGGTTACTCGAGCACAGGAGCAGTCTCAACATAATGTTGTGCCACTAGTTAATGATGATGTGTTACAGGGTAACATCAACAAGGAAGTTTTTTCTACTTTACAAAACAGTGATGTTTCATTAAAGAAATTTTTTAGTTTAGTCCAACAGGATGATACGAATGGTCATACTTCTCACAAACAATGGTTGGATACTATCGTTAAATGACACTTATTAGTGCGAAGATTCAGAGATAGTAAATATTGTCATATTATCGTACTCTAGATCATGGGTGCCAAAGGTAATGAGATATCCTATAACTAGAGTCATGCTCACGATTCCCGTTGTGCAGGTCACATGGGATACTCTCGGACTAGATCTAGAATTCTGGCATCTTTTTTCCGGCCGGGAATGTCGAAAGACGTTGCGATGTGTGGCCGTTCTTGTGTTACTTGTCAGGTGGTGAAGTCTACAGTGGCACGTCATTTGGCTCCAATTCTAGCAGCCGATATTCCGGTGCGTCCATTTGAGAAGATGGCCGTGGACATTATTGGCCCACTGCCTATAATGTCATCGAGAGGACATAGATATGTATTAACTTGTATAGATTTGTGCACGCGGTGGCCAGAGGCTATACCACTCAAGAACATTACTACGCAGGATGTGGCTGATGCTTTGTTTCATATCTTTACTAGAATCGGATTTCCGAGAAAACTGTTGTCGGACAGAGGGTTTCTCAGTTTGTGTCAGGTGCAATGACTGAGGTTATGGCAATGTTTCATATAGACAGATCACTGAGTTTCCGTATATCACGCCGCTCAAACGGGATTGGAGGTGGAGCGTTTAAATCGCTCAATAAAACAGATGTTAGGAAAGATTACAATCGATTTTCCTAAAGAGTGGGACCGAGTTTTACCAGCGGTACTTTTTGCATATCGTGAAATACCGAATGAGCATACAGGTTTCAGTCCATTTCAACTTGTATTTGGTGCTCAGCCAGAGGTCCATTATCTTTAATCAAAGACTTGTTGATTGATTCTTCCTTGTCGCAAGAAACTCAATCGTCTTACGAGTATGTTGTAATCTTAGGAAAAAAATCATGGATGCATGCCAGCTGCAACAGATGCATCGGAGAGAGCTAAAGAAAAAGCTCGTATGTTACAGAATCACTCAAGACGTCTTCGTCTTCTTGTACCAGGCGACGAAGCGTTCGTGCTTTTACCGAGCAAACAGAATCGACTACTGATAACTTGGTGTGGTCCATTCAAGATTCTGTCACGTATTTCAGATGTCGATTATGTCCTTGATGTTAAGGGACAAAGAAAGATTTTTCACATTAACATGTTGAAAGAGTTTCACTCAAGACCTGAAACATCTTCAGGCAGTCTTTCACGCTGTTGATAATGTAGGTTCACATCCAACGAGCTGGGCGTCTTTATCAGTTATTCAGGAAGAAGAATCTTCTTTCCCAGCTGTATCAATGACGTTTCCTAGTCTACCGGTTCAATCTACCGAAACTTGGGAGGACGTGACAATCTGTCCGAATCTTACACTTGAGAACAAAACACATATATCCGAATTATTACATTCGTTTCATGATGTTACTTACAGACATACCAGGCAAAACAAATATCATCACACATGACATCATGTTAACTGATGAAAAGGCTATTAGAGTGCGTCCATACCCGGTACCATTACACTTTCAAGACAAAGTAAACAAAGAAATAGATGACATGCTGCAATTAGGTATAATCAGTTCTTCTCAAAGTAATTTTGCTTTTCCAATGGTTGTAATAAGAAAAAAAAGACAATAACATTCGGCTCTGCATGATTTTAGAAAATTAAATCAGGTCACAATTTTTGACGCCGAACGCGTTACCATTATTGGATGATCTTTTACCAAAATTAGCAGATGCAGTATATTTTCAGTAAGTTTCGATCTGTCAAAAGGTTATTGGCAGGTCCCGTTGCGAAAGATGTAAACATTTTACGGCTTTTGCTACTCCCAGAGGGGTGTTCCAGTTCAATTTTATGTGTTTTGGACTGATGAACGCACCTGCTACGTTCACTAGAATGATGAGGAATTCTGTTCTCGCATAGACAAGATATTAATCTCGTACATAGATGATATTTGTTTGTTTAGCAAAACTTGGGAAGAACACTTTCACGGTTTACACTCTCTATTTTCCACGCTCAGATCTGCTGGGTTATCTGCTAGACCATCTAAGGTGTATATTGGATTCTCTGAGATTACTTTTCTAGGTCATAGGATTGGTCATGGGAATCTTCAAACTTTGGAGCAGAATGTTTCCAAGATTCTAAATCTTTCCATTCCTAGGACAAAAAAAAAAAACAAGTCCGTAGTGTTGTTAGGACTAGTGCAATATTATGGTAAATTTATTCCTAACTTATCTTCAATTACATCAGATCTGTCCACTCTACTTAGGAAAGGGGCTCCTAATGTAATTAGGTGGACTCCAGAATGCAATGCTGCTTTTCTTAAAATTAAGGATTTATTTTCATCCCCACCGATTTTAAAACTTACCCAGGCTTAATAATCTTTATATCTCTTCGAACAGACGCTTCGTCCAAGGGCGTTGGTGCTGTGTTGCTTCGACAATTTGATGGACATCTGCATCCGATCACGTACATTTCGAGAAAGTTAACACAGGCGGAAATGAATTATTCGGTGTTGGAAAAGGAACTTCTCGCAGTGGTATGGGCAGTAACAAATTAGAGAAGTATCTGTTAGGTGTAAACCTTTCGTAATACAGTCAGATCAATAAAGCTTTGCGTATTTTAAAGACGAAGAACCATAAATGCGCCGAGCAGCACGTTATTCGATTCTGATGCAGCCGTATAATTATACTATATTCAAGCAATTCGAGGGTCCGACAATGTGGTTGCAGACGTACTGTCGAGGTGCCCTCAGGAAGACAGTACACAAGTTTTTAATGACAGTTAGTCCATGGTCAACAGTAGTGGTGATGTAATCTGGGACATTGAATTTTTTATTAGTGTTATCCGGAACCCAATTTGGTATTTGGTTGTAAGGTGCACATACAGTGTACTATAATATGACTGTACGGCAATGATTGCTGCTATAGCGTACATTTTTGCGTGTATATTATAGAGGTTCCTAGGGGCATTGAAATAGGTAATTTGGGACCAAAAAATTATGCATGTATTTGTATTTTTTTTTTTGGGGCTTGATCAGGAATAAATTATGTATGACGATTTGCAGTGTACTCTGTATTGTGGCGGTACACACTATTGCAATCACTTTCCGATGGGTAGGCAATCCTATTAGATATAACCCTATTACATAAGGTTTGGTTGTAATATTATTGATACTAGAGGTAATAGAGGGCGGTGTTGATTCCGCGTAATTTGTTTTTAATTTAGTATTATTATTACTTCCTACATGGAATTTTATTCATAAGGCCAGTAGATTATTATGACTTGTTTATCACCGTTTTCATCTCATCGACGACTGACTGATTTTATTATGAGACATTAGCTGACGTAGACTTACTGAGACGTAGGATAGTATTATGTTGGTATGGTTTTTTTTAAAATTACCTTAAGTGGGACATTTTTTTTTGACGAAAAAAGAATCTACGTGTGTTTTTTCGTAACGGGGACAGGGGGTGATTTTTGCGTATGGTTTTTTACAAACATTTCTGGTGTTGCGCATCAAAGAGCGCTGAGTTGTGGTTTGGGGAAAATATTTGTAAGATATGTGAATAGGTACACTTAGGTGGCTATTATTCATGCGCGCAGTAAAAAAAAGGATGACGTAGGAGTTTTTGGGTTATTGAAACAATGACGTTGGAGAACAAAAATGGAACAAGAAATAAACAAGACGCGAACAGCCTTGTGTGTGATGGTTTGCTTTTGAAAACCCGTAGAAAAGGGTTAATTGATTCAGTGCCATGAATGGGAGATGTATACCAGGATGAGTACTATTAATATGTATAATGTGATGCTTATTACATTTTTTATGTCTCGGCAGGTAATATTACTCCGTTAAACATCGGGTGTCTTAAAGATCATGCCTTGCTCTGTCGCTATTGGTGTAATGACTTTTGGGGAAACTTCATGTATAATGAAGTTAAATGAGTTAGACAGAGGTAGGTGAGAAGGGCACGGCTATAATCATA